>CAUYRH010121790.1:0-34646 GCA_963574655.1 Perodicticus potto | reverse complement strand
TTTTTCATGATGCCAGGAGTTTTCTGCTGATTCTTCCTCATGAGTGATTTCTTTTTTTTTTTTTTTTGGGTTGCAGCCGTCATTGTTGTTTGGCGGGCCCAGGCTGGATTCGAACCCGCCAGCTCAGGTGTACGTGGCTGGTGCCTTGGCCCGTTGAGCCACAGGCGCCGAGCCCTTTTTTATTTTTTTTGAGACAGAGTCTATATCACCTTTGATAGAGTGCTGTGGTGTCACAGCTCACAGCAACATCAAAGTCTTGGACTCAAATAATTCTCTTGCCTCAGCTTCCCAAGTAGCTGGGACTACAGGTGGCCGCCACAACACCCAGCTATCTTTTGTTGCAGTCATCATTGTTGGTTAGCTGGCCTGGGCTGGGTTCAGTGTATGTGGCTGTTGCTGTAACCACCATGCTACAGATGCCAAGCCATGTTTAGTCTTCACAATAACCTTATGATGCAGATGCCACCATCTGCCCCACTTTATTATGAGGACTCTGAGACTCAGAGATGTTAAGTAACTTGCCCAAGTTTTCCACCTGATCCTAATAGGTGGGTGGGTGCAGGAGTACAGGTCTGTGTGGCCTTAGAACACATCCTCTTAACCACTGCCTGACATTGTTGCTCCTGGGAAATCTAATTTGGGGGAACATGGGACTGGCCTGTGACCCTCTCTGAAAGGCTGCCTACTCAGCTGGTTCACTCCTGCCACCTGTCCTAAACACTTTGGGCCTTTCTTGTCCAAAACTCTTTGTTCTCTTATTAACATGCCAGGTGATTCACCTTGTGGCTTTATGGGATTTCACATGATAATCTTTTTTTCATTCAAAATGAGTCGAGTTTTTCCCGATGTAAAACTTCCTGCGTTCTCTTTGGTCTGGGCAGTGGGAAGGGCCCTGGGATTAGGAGTTTCAATTCTACTTCATATTCCATGTGTAAAAGCATGTCTCCACCCTTTTGGGGCCTCTATATCTCCTCAACCTTTGACTAGGTAAAGGGGTTGGACCAGGAGATCTCTGAAGCATTTAATGGGAGTCTGAGTCCTTTCCTGAGCTGACAAAACCTCTCTGTTCCCACCGAAGAAGCCTCCTACCTGCCCTTCTCTGTTCTTCCCTCCAATACACTTCCTGGGCTCTGTTTAATGCCCTATCTTATGCTCTAAAACAATTTCGGAATGAAAGAGCATGAAGCAGGCTCTATCCAGTGGCCAGGTGTATCAGCTCAGACCCCTTGTGCCACTTGTGAGGCAGAAGTTCTGGGAAGTGGGTGGTGGGGTGATCTGGGCCTTGAGGGAGGCAGAGATGCCTTTGCAGAGCTGTCTGGGATGGGCAGTGTTAGAGAGGCATTGCTGAACCAAATGCAAGTCTGGGCTGTGGCTCAGGGCATACGTCCTTACCAGGAGCTGGCTTATGAGGGCCTGTGGCTTCTTTATCTCCACAGAGCGATGATATCACCAAAGTATCTCAAGCTGCTAAAATAGTGGAGCGGATGGTCAATCAGAATACATATGATGACATTGCTCAAGGTAAGTTTTGAAGAGCTAGAAACCACTATTATTGCCTGCATTAAAAATCCCTCATGAAAGGTTGGTTGGTATTTGAGTGTATCACCCTATGGTTGTAGGGGAGAAAACATAATCCCTCTTTCTCTGGATGTCACTAGGGAGACAAGACTTCATACATCAACCATGAGCAATGGCATTAAAAAACAGTAGGTATAGTGATAAGATATGACCACTGTGTAGCAAAAAACACCTACACTTTAGTGATCTACTGTCATCTTCCCATCAATCCCAGGAGGCAGTTAGAGCAGAGAGGATTATATATACTTTATATGTGAGGAAGATAGGGCCAAGGCCACCTGGCTAGTGAATGGCACAGAGAACCCAAATCTAAGGACTTAAGCTTCCCTATTCTGTGTTCTGTCCTCTTACCCAGCCCAGCTTGGGAAGGCTGTAAATGCTTGAATGTATGGAATGGACAGGAACTGCTCTGGGGATCTGCAAGTAGGGAGGAAGAAACGTGAGGAATAAGTGGGAACTGTTAAGGAAGGCTTCAGTGGGGAGGCTGAGCTAGAAGCCAAGGCATAAGCAGAGTTTGAGAGGGAGGACATTTTGGGCAGGAGATGGCTAGAACAGTAACTTGGTGGTAAAAAGGAATAGGAATGGACTCTAGTGATAGGGGCAATAGGCTCATTGACCCAAACAATAGCTTTGTGAGAAAGTGATGAGATTTCAGGCTGGAGAGGTGGTTGGAGCCAGTTTATGAAGGGCCTTGGATATCGTGCCGTGAAACTAAGCTGAGGTTCAAGTGTGGGGTGAGATGGGCCTTGCCACATCTGACCCAGCCTGTGTCATAGGGAGAAAAAGGAACAGTTATAACAGTGAGAAATAAGCACCAATATTTACTGGAACGGCCTGTATGCCAGGTATTGTGCTATGTAATTTACATGTATTATTTTATTTTTTCCTGACAACCTAACTGGAAGGTGAATACCATTCTTTATTATCTTCAGTTTAAAGATGAGATACTCAGGCAGGGATGATGCCACTTGTTCAAAATCACAGCTTGTGTGAGAATCAGAACTTGAACACAGGCCCTTTGAATTGATAGCCTAGCACTTCACCACTAGGCTACAAAGCCATGGAACTGGAAGAGACATTTCAAATAACACCCTCAATAGATCTATGCTGGTGATTAATTAGTAATGGGGTGAAGAAAGAGATTGGTTCAGAAATGCTTAGATCCAGGGGGCCTGGGAAATTGTGGTGTCTTTGACAGTGTCAGGGAAACGGAATCCTTCCCATGGCATGAACAGCACATTCCCAAGTGGCTTGTATTTCCCTAAGAGGTTGTGCATTTATTTGGAGCAGCTGCCTCCCAGAGTTGGCAGCTCCTTGCTGCTGGCTGGTCTCCTTTGCTGACAGCCTAGGGCTCTTCTTGGTGACTTGATGCTCATTGCTCACCCATGGGACATAGAAACTAAGGCTGCCAAAACCAGCAGTCTAAACAAGCCCCCTCGTTATCATTCAGGCTGGAAAACGACCTTGAGTGCTTTTCAAAGCTGTCAAAGTACACAGCAGCTGTGAATGAATTTGTCACTTGCATAGCTCGGCTTCCTGAAAACCAGTCTCTGCAAGTGGCCCACCAAAGGGCTGCAAACCTGATTAATATCCATGGAGAAATTGGTCTTGGCGAACCACTTTCGTTTATAAGAACACAATCACATAAAAATTCATTGAAGTTTGATTTTTTTAATTGCATACTCTTTTTCCCTTTGGGAAATTGTAATCATGAAGAAGTGAAAATAGAGAAGTGTTGCTAATTAATCTCCACTCTGAAATGATGTATTTTCAAAGATAACCAAAGCTGGGTAATGTTGGATGTGATCAAGGCTCACACCTCTCTGAATCTTTTTTGTTATGAGAAATTTTTGAGGTTTGAGTGTAGTCCCGTAACCTCAAGGTGTGGGGCATTGTGGGAGAGGCTGGGGTAGTGCCTGGCCATGTCCTTGGCTGTGTGGAATGAGATGATTCATTTTCTAAATGTTCACCCTTCTTTAGAAAAAAAATACTAAGAACCATGTCACTTTTGCTGATCTACTTCATTTTATTCTATAAACAGTTGTTGCGTGTCTGCTTTGTGGCTGGCCTTGTGCTAGGCACTGGGGACACAGAGGTGAATGCTTCCTGCTCCCCAAGAGCTGTCTGGTGAGGAAGGCAGACATAAGAATAAAGAGAGGCAACAAAGTGTGGCAGATGTTTCAGTAAAGGAGAGGAGAGGCAAAGAAACTGGAGGAGTTTCATCTGGATCTGGAGTGAGTAGGAGTTTTCCAGGAAGAGAAGGACATTTTAGACATGGAAAGAGCATGAGAAAAACAAAGAAACATGAGATAACGTGACACATTGGCACTATTTGATGTAGATGGTACGTGGACAGCTAGCTATAAATGATATGAAAGTAATGGCCAGGAACCTTGGTTTGACCAGGGAGCTCCAAGAAAGGAGAGCCTCTGAGGAGGTTTCACTTGGTGTGGGGAGAGTGGTGTGGTGAGGTGATCTGTTTGTTCACTCTGGTAGCTCTGTGGAACATGGGCTGGAGGAAGAGTTTACTGGAGGTAGGGAAGAAGGATGTTGTAATAATCCAGGTGATGGATATTGGAGCCTGAATCTGGGCAGTGGCTATGGGATTGGAGAGAAGTAAAATGATTTAAAAAATAATCAGTAGGAAAATATGAGAAATGATGGAAAGAGATCATTCAAGGATTTATCCAGGTTTCTTGTTTAGACAAGTAGAAGGATGATGTTTCTACTTAAGAAACATTCCCTTAGAGAAAATCGGAGACAGAGACAGTTTTGAGGGTAGCAGATGAAGTTGAGTTCAGGGGAATCCAGTCAGCTTCATTATAATGAGACTTGGCAGTGAATATGAAGAGGGGCTGCATTTTAGGGATTTAAGAGGCAGAATGGATAGAACTGTTAATCAACCCTTGGCAGCTGAACATTGAAATCTGACTGCTCTCCTCTTAGCCATCTGAAGTTCTAGGGAAACTCTCGGGGACAGGGGCTGCAAACCTGGGATTTTATCCATGTGGACATGGCCGCTTTATTGTAATTTACCTCCTACAATAATAATGACAGTAACAATAGCTAATCTATAGAGATTACTATGTGCCAGAGTATATAAGTTCTTTGCATATATTACCTCAATTACTGTATCCTCACAGAAGTCATCTGAGGGAGATACTGTTAATATTCCCACCCTAAAACACAAAGCTTCACTGTTTTGCCCATGGGTGTACAGACAATAAGTGGTAGACCTGGGTTTGCCTTAAAGTGGCAGTCCCACAGCTGACTTTGCCTGTGTGTGTTTAAGATTTTAAGTACTATGAGGATGCTGCTGACGAATACCGGGATCAAGAGGGTACCCTGCTGCCACTCTGGAAATTCCAAAATGACAAAGCCAAGCGCCTCGCGGTCACCGCCCTCTGCTGGTGAGTATAGGTATTACAGCAGACCCTGAGTGCCCCACCACAAGCCAAGCCCGGAGTAGCATTTAACTACCTTGAGTGTGATATGTGGCAGTATGAGAAAATAGGATTCTTATGAGATTACAAGATTATCTGAGATCTCCAAGTTGGTAAATGCCTACACTGGAAAGTAGATATCTGCAGTGCAGTTAGGTACCAGTGCCCTTGTCTGTTGGAGCGCCATATACATTTCCAGTGCCAATGGGTTCATGTTTCTTTTACAGGAATCCAAAGTACAGGGATCTTTTTGCAGTGGGACACGGCTCCTGTAAGTGATCTGGCTATTCATTCATTTGCTTGTACAAACAGGAAACACTAAGTACCTGCTCTGTGCAGAGCTCTTTGCCAGGTGTGAGGAATGCAAAGATGACTAGAACATAGTCACCAGTGATTAGTTCTGGGTAAAGGATTAGGCTAAATATGCCATCAGAGCCTTGAAGGAGTTATTCTGGTGAAGGGGGGTAGAATACTTCTGGCAGAGGGAGCCGCATATGCAAAGATCTGGAGACATGAGAGATATGACAGGAAATGAGGCTGTCAAAGGGGCCAGGGTCAGCCATCAAGGGAATTTATAAGCCATTCCAAGAAAACTTGGGCCTTCTCCTGAGGGGAAACCATTGAAAGAATTCAAGGACAGGGACATGACTACTACAGGGTGGAACTGTAGGCATAAGACTGAAGAGTGGGAAAGTGGTTAGGAAGTCTGGTACAGCCTTCTCAAGGAGAGATGGCTGGATCCCATCACCACAGCTGTGGAGCAGGGATAGAGCCACTTTGCCCTCATCAGGCCTACTCATCAAGCCTTCCTGATCAGTTGCCGGGGAGGGGGAAGCAAGTGCTTGAAGTTCATCCCCTGGCCCTTGAGCCCTGGGAGACCCACTGCTGTCCAGAGTGTCCCTGCCCCTGCCAGTTACCCACATGCAGCAGGGAGGTAACTGTGTCTGGACATTTTTCTTTCCCTTCATGTTACTTGGTTCCAGCAGAAGCCCCTACCACTGTGCTGGCCTGGAAGTTCCCTCTTCCTGACGGGAGAGGGCCCTACACTTCGTACTACTTGCAGCTCCTGATGCTAACAGCTTGTTCTCTGGCTGGGAGGATCAGCTTCTGCAAACAGAAAAACCTTTCCATTCTCCAAGCTGCTGCTGGCTGGCAGGCATACAAGCTCCTGGTCTCTGCCCCTCAGACTGCCTGGCCGCCCATTCTTTGACCAGGGCTAGGGAAGGGGAGGGTGAGGAGGAGTTGGTGTTTGTCATTCCTCTCAGGGAGGAGACCTTGGCGCTGCTCCCAGTCTTGTGGTCTGCGCTGCCTTTGAGGATGCCCTAAATGCCTGCATTGTGTCCCCACTCCTGAGGGTGGGCTGCTGCCAAATGGGAAGCACCCTCCCCCTCTGGCAGGGCGCTAGCACATTCCTCCCCCTGTGCTGCAGCTACTGGGCCTGGAACAGGGCCTGGGGATTGGGCAGGTCCCCTAAGGAGTGGGTGTGGACTCCCTGTGAGTCTGCTGTCAGCTCAGGCTCTTTGCCCAGAACTGAGGTGAGGGTCTGGGGGACTCCCCAGGAGGTGGGAGGAGAAACTTCAGTTTTAGCCTACCCTCCTCCCACCCAGGGTCAGAAGCAAGGCCAACTGGTTGGGGTCATACGGAGGGCTGGGGCAGCCTTAGTCAGGAGCTATACAGAAGAGTGACTTACCTCTCACAGATATGACAAGCCCAGTAACCCCCACTGGGCAGTCACTTACCCAGGAAGGGTCTCTAAGTCCTTTGTTAGTGCATGACTGCTGCCCGTGGTCAGCACAGACCTTCTCCTTCACGTCACTCCCAAGCAGTGTACCTGGAGCCAGAAGCCTCTCTGAGCCTTGGTTTCCTCATTGGTGATATGGAGAACCTGGCAAACTGCCAGGCCTTCATCCCAGGGCTGTTATGAGGCACGCTTGAGAGAAGAGAAGTAAATGTGCCCTGCATGCTGTGGGAACCACCTACATATAAAGGACAGTTGTTGCTGAGTTGTCTGTCATTCTTTCCCCTAGCTTTCCTGCAGCACCCTCAGGGACCTGAGCAGAGAAAATGGGGTGTGTAGACAGAAGGGAATCTCTCTTACGGACCAAGAATCAGTGGCACCCACAGAGGTATTTGCTGTTGCTGTCACTGGCTTGGGAGTTGTTGGCTTTCAGAGAAGTATCTATTCTCCAGATCCTTGCATATCTCAGAATCACCTGCAGAGGCCTAAGAAGAGGCAGGCTGGGCTGGGCTCAGAAAGGCCCCCACACCCACTTCTGAGGTCACTTCTGGGAGTCTCATGGTCTTAAGCGCCCAGGTGTCTCTAAGGAAGACAGAAGACACAGCTGAGGGAGGCAGGCACCCTAATTGCTGGCTGGGGCCATTGTGAGAAGCAGCTAGTCTTACCAGCATCCATCACACTGTCTTTGGAAGCTCCCAGATACAGATCTCCCATAATCAGATCTTGCCTCAAGTGGACAAACACTGGAATAAGAATTTGGGTTTATTGTTGAGTTTGACCCTGATGAGCTCAGTCCAGACCACATAAACCTCCTTTATCCTGCAGTACCCAGGTCTTTATTCTGTAATCTACCCAAGTAAAACTTTGGCAGAGGTAGGTATATATCCTAGGAAGGACTGTAGCCAGTCCTCCATTCTGGGAACAAATTAGACTTGTTGGAGCCAGGCCAGGAGCAAGCAGATGAGAAAAAGGAAATCTAGGTAATTGCCTGCAACAGAAGCATTCCCACATGCCCCCTCTGTGGCTTCTGGGTACTAGTGGTGGGGATGTCAGCATCCTCAAAGGGCAGAGAGTAAGAAGAGACTAGAGCTAGGTTCCATGTCCCCAGAATAGTGGAGAAAGCGCTGGCAGCAGGTGAAAGCAGGTGGAGGAGGGTTGGAGGGCAATGGTAGTTCGTTCAGGAAGAGTTGGCCTTGGGACTGCTGGGATACAATTAGATCAGCCTGTTGGGCTAAGGAGTTTTTTCCTAGCCCATTAGCCAGTTCATGGCAAGGAAGTGGGGGTGCCTCATGGTCTGCCAGGCAGGGATGGTGGAACAGATTCTGGATGTTCTGTGTGGTTCTGAGGCTATCATACGGGAGATGAGGCAAGAAGCTTCAACAGTGAGCCACATATTGGAAGGGCAGGGGAGCCACCTGTCCCTCAGCCCAGCTTCCCTCTGGGGACAGCACCCTCAATAGGGGCCAACATCAGGCCATAAGGCCTAGTGCTAAACCCATTTCCACTCTGTCCCACTATATCCTGGCCCGTCCCTCAGCCTGCCCAGGCCAGAGATACACTTGTAGGGATTTAAATCTTTCCTGATCATTTATTTGTCAGCTTCACTAATTAAGCAGTGTTAATTTCATTTACTGAAAATGGAAATTCATCCACCTCATTTCTCCCCGTTCATCCTCCACATACAAAATCCATCACTCCTAAGCTGCAGGCTACATAAAATTTACAGGACTAATTATGTTGTCAGGTCTCTTTGTAAATACAGTCCATAAAGGCCACTGTGCTGGCTGGGTTGTAGTGCAAGGGCATTCCTGTTGTTAGTTTAATTACTGGTTAGTTAGTTAGGTTCTCAAATGTTTGTCTCATTTTCCCTAAATCAAATTAAATGTCCCGCCTGATGTATTCTGTCTCCAAGGCCTTGCTCTTATTTTCACACTGTTTAAATATGATTTCTAATCAAATGAGAGTGCCTGGGAAAGCTCAGCTGCCTGGGAAGTTGAGTCCAGCTTGGCACCATGGCCTCTGGTCTATGCTTGAGGTTTGGATATTCTTTGGGGTAACCTTGGGCTGGTCCCCTGCCTTTGGAAACTGAAAATTTTAACACAAGGGACATTTCTGTTCCTGGAATCCAAGGTGACAAGGCTGGGATGAGGGAAACTGAGGGAGGGTTTCATTGTTGTAATCAGAAGAGCTGAGTACCATTGCATCCAGCCCTTTGGCTTCTAGAGGGGCTGCTTGCAAGCCATCCCAGAAAAAAGTGCCATTGATGGGACTCTCTCTGATTCCTTAAAGTGGAATTTGACTCAACTTTCCTTAAATGCCTACTATATTAGTTTCCTGTTGTTGCTGTAACAAATTGCCACAAACATAATAGCTTAAAACAACACACGTTTATTCTTACAGTTGTGGAGGTCAGGTTTCACTGAGCTGAAATCAGGTGTCTGCAGGCCTGAGTTCCTTCTGGAGCCTCTAGGGGAGCGTTTATTTCCTTGGCTTTTCCAGCTTCTAGAGGCAGCACACATTCCACAGCTTGGGGCCTCTTCCAGCAAGCAATTGCACCAGTCTGACATCTGCTTCTGTGGTCACATCTCCTCCTCTGCTCTCCTGCTTCTCGCTTTCCCTTATAAGACTCTTGTGATTATATTGAGTCCACCCAGATAATCTAGGATAATCTCCTCATCTCAAAGTTTTTTAACTTAATCACATCCTTAAAGTCCCTTTTGCCAGGCTAAATGACATATTTATAGTTCCAGGGATTAGTATGTGGATGTCTTTGTCAGGGGTGGTAGTGAGGGCATTATTCTGCCTACCAATGCCCCCTCCAAGTGCCTCTTACATGACTTAATTAGGGAGTCATTCAGCAGCTGCTGCCTTGGAGCCAGTTCTGGGCTGGACTTGTTCAAGACACCACAGTAAAACAGGAAGCCTGCCGTCAGAGGCTGGCTGAGATCCTTATCTCTGCAGCTTGGCATCTACTTTTTCTTGACCCCTGACCTGGTATTAGCCTGATTCCCCAACATGCTCTCTGCCTACCTCACTCTCCCTGAATCCCGAGTAGGAGCCCAGGGTTCTCCTGACAGTGGAATACTCCAAAGTGGCCCCTCCATAATCCAGAGCTGTTACCTGCTGGCAGGGTTAAGAGTTGTGGGGTTGAGGTACCCACTGATGGTTGCCAGTTCAAGCCATGTTCCTCATTGGGCACAGTTCTGGTCACTGTTCTGGCAGAGTTATCTGAGGGCAATTAGAGCTTGGGTCTGAGGGTTTCCTCTTCTCCCTTCCTGGTATCACTGGTCATGAATACTCTGTGCACACATGTAGGGGTAGGAACTTCTTGGAGTTTGTCTAGAGCAGTGGTTCTCAACCTTCCCAATGCCATAACCCTTTAATACAGTTCCTGTGGGTCGCGACCAACAGGTTGAGAACCCCTAGTCTACAGAAAGTGAATCACACTGCTGTCTTTCCAAGGCCAAATCCTGCGTCATAGTAAGAGCAAATGTGAGGATCATGCCCACCTTTGCCACTTGGTGCAACAAGGAGAGCATCAGAGTCCTTGGCGTGAGCATTAGTCACCCACCCACTCATTCATTCACTGTTTTATTCACCCACTCACTTGCCTGCTCACCTATTCACCCTTTGTCAGTTTTGGTTGGCAGCCAAGGATAGATTGGAATCAAGAGCATGAGTGGCTCACCTCTGGCCTGGCAGTTAGCACGTTGATTACTCATTCACCTGTAAGGTCTGGCTCGCTCATCAGACTAGGGGCTGCTAAAGAAAAGCCCATGTCTCAGGTAGTGTCTCTGATCCTGCAGGAGCCAGCCCAGGGTGAGGCCCAGATCAGATGTGCAGGATTTTCTGAATGAACAAAAAGAGCAAAGTGACTTTCACACTGTCCAGGTCAAACCCTTCATGATCTAGGTGGGAAGGAGGACACTTCCCTCAGACATCTGCAGATCTCTCCTTTGAAAAGTCAGTCCTCAGGGTGACACTGAAACCCCACAGAGAGAGTTACTGCCAGCTTTTCCTCATCCACATCAAGGCCAGGTCCCTATTGCCTTTGAGATGGAGCCAGGCACAGTGTCACCCAGCTTTGGCTCCAGGGAGTCCAGAATCCCCAAAGCCCCTCCTGTTTGGCTGGGAGGATCACTTTCCCCAGAGAAGACATCTTTTCCTTTCTGAACCACTTCATGCCCTCTTCTTAGCTCAGGTTGGACCCTGGCACCTTTACCCCAGAGGCAGCCCCCTCCTTGCATGTGTGGCCTCCCTTGCAAGTGATCAGGAAAGGAGGTCCTAAGTGTCAGAGCAGGCAAGGATTAGGCCCCACAGAGAAGGTGGGATTCCCCATA
The DNA here is from genome assembly GCA_963574655.1 of Perodicticus potto. Lineage (NCBI taxonomy): Eukaryota > Metazoa > Chordata > Mammalia > Primates > Lorisidae > Perodicticus > Perodicticus potto. The sequence goes on along the minus strand of CAUYRH010121790.1, from coordinate 23,547 downwards.
GAATACTATTTGCTACAGCTCCAGCTATACCCTTCTAAAGCTAGTCTGGCTCCTGGCAGTTCCTCATTACCAGTCAGAAAACAGATTGGTGTTTGCCAAGTGTGTAGGGAGGGCGTACCTGGGATCTGGTGGTAGATGAACGCATCCCTTGAACCCAGGGGCTGGACCCAGATTGTCCCTGAGCTTAACCCAGTCACTTACTCTCTCTTTTTTTTTTTATTTTGCAGTTTTTGGCCGGGGCCGGGTTTGAACCCACCACCTCCGGTATATGGGGCTGGCGCCCTACTCCTTGAGCCACAGGCGCCACCCAACTTACTCTCTTGAGTAAGAGATAGCCTTAGAAATAAGAGAAAATAACCCAGCAAAACTAGTCAAGTTGGGGCTCCTACCCTCCTACGCATTGGCTTCACATCTCAGGACTAGCCACTTTGTTAAGAGGTGGTCCTCTCAGGCCCTGCCAGTGCCAGGACCAAAGAAGGTAATCTTGGAGCAGGGAGGAAGGGGAGGACCCTCATGTTGACCAAATGCTGCCTTAGCATAGGGTCCCCAAGTTGGAGGGCTGCAGTAGCCTTCCACCTCTCCAAGTCTGTCTCCTTTGACCTTGGGAAGAAGCTGGGAGGACTGGGCGAGTGGCAGGATTGCTGGGCTTGAGGGCTGGGACTGTTCAGTGGCTGCATATCAGGATGGGTGCCAAGCATGCATAATATGAAAAAGTAGGACATGCTTCTTTGACATAGCACAAGTAGAGAGGAGGACCTTTGCTAAGGGTCCATTGTTGAGCACCAAAAGCTGTGCCCAGGCTCAGGGGGCCTGTGGAAGCCTAACTGGCTGTCCTGGGACTTCTGGCTTTGGGGAAATGCCTAGAGCTAGGGCTTAGGCTGCAACTGGGACTGTGGAGCCAGAGGGTATGAGGAGTTGCTCATAGATGGCTAGTTTGGGACTTATTATGGACAATTCCATTTAGTTCAAGCTTAACCCCTCCTTGACTGCGTGGAAGGCATGTGGGCATCATCCAGGCATCTACAGGACAGCAGCCTGCCCATGGACTGGGCATCTGAACCCCCTCCAATAGTACTGTTCCTTCCCAACCCCACGCGTTCTTCACTTAGCAACTCTTTGAGCCTATGTCCCTCTTTTGTGTACCTCAGGGAGAATAAAAATAATCTTGGTCCCCTTTACTGGTTGTTGTATTCTTACATGAACTCTGAGAAGGGGCAAGACAAGTCTCATAATTCTATTTCTCAGACTAAGAAGATAAAGCCCAAAGAGAAATCATGCACTCTCTGACAGAGGCAGAGCAGGGCAGGGCTTACCCTTCTGGTGGGGTAGGGCCTAGGGGCTCCTCCTAGCAGGGCAGTTGGATTCACCAATTGCAGCCACCCATCTTCCCTGGGTAGATGACTTCATGAAGCAGAGCCGGGGCATGCTGCTGCTCTACAGCATGAAGAACCCCAGCTTCCCGGAATACATCTTCAGCAGTGACAGCGGCATCATGTGTCTCGACATTCATGTGGACCACCCCTACCTGGTAGTAGTGGGCCACTACGACGGCAATGTGGCCATTTACAACCTCAAGAAGCCTCAGTCTCAGCCCGCCTTCCGCAGCACAGCCAAGTCTGGCAAGCACACAGACCCTGTATGGCAGGTCAGCCTCGAACCAGGATGGGTAAAGTGGGGATGGGAGTGAGATAAGGGACTGAGAGCCACTGGGAAGAGAACTCAGGGCCTGGGGCCACAGGCAAGGATATGGATGTGACTGGTGCCAGCTTAGAGGCTAAGAAGATGAGTGCAAGAAGAGGCAGAAAAGGGCAGAAGGTAGAAATCAGAAGGTAAGAGTGTCTCCAGTAAGAGCTAGGATCTGCTACCCCAGAGCTCCCATCAGGAGGGCCCCATCTGTCTGCCAAGGATTTCTTAGGTATGGTGATCAGTAACTCAGGCCTTAGCTGGAAGCCTCTAGGGCTAATAGGTTCCAACTGAATAAAGTTGACCCTTAAACAGCATAGTATAAGGGGTGCTGATGCCCCTTGCTGTTGAAAATCTGTGTATACCTTTGACTTCCCCCAAACCTTAATACTAATAGCCTGCTATTGACCAGAAGCCCTGCTCATAACATTAATAGCCAATAGTTTGTATGTTATATCTATTATAGTAAGCTAGAGAAAAGAAAATGTTATTAAGAAAATTGGAAGGCCAATGACCAATAGAAAAGAGCAATACAGCCTGGAGGTGCAGAGAAGCCAATGAAAGACTTGCAACCAGGCTTGGCGCCTGTGGCTCAACTGGCTAAGGCGCCAGCCACTTACACCTGAGCTGGTAGGTTCGAATCCAGCCTGGGCCCGCCAAACAACAATGACGGCTGCAACCAAAAAATGGCCGGGTGTTGTGGCGGGTGCCTGTAGTCCCAGCTACTTGGGAGGTGGAGGCAGAAGACTCGCTTGAGCCCAGGAATTGGAGGTTGCTGTGAGCTGTGATGCCATGGCACTCTACCCAGGGTGACAGCTTGAGGCTCTGTCTCAAAAAAAAAAAAGAAAGAAAGACTTGCAACCAATTTCAAACAGAGAATATTTATACTGCTGCAGACCTTTGCATCTCCATGTCTCTCAGCTTATCTACTTCATGACAGGGACCCACTTCCAACTCTCTTTGGAAGTGTTCTAAACTGTCTCTTTGTTCTTCCTAAATGAAATTTCTCTTTCTTATCCTAAAAAAGAAAGAGAATCATAAGGAAGAGAAAATATATTTACTTTTCATTAAGTGAAAGTAGATTTTCATAAAGGTCTTTACCCTTGTCTTTATGTTGAGCAGGCTGAGGAAGAACAGGGAGAGGAGGGATTGGTCTTGCTGGTTTAGGGGTGGCAGAGGTGGAAGAAAATCTGTATATAAATGGACCTGCTCAATTTAAACCAGTGTTGTTCAAGGGCCAAATGTATGTTAAAGACTTCAGATTCTTGTCTACAGGCTTCCTCAACTCCCCACAGGGACTCTCTCCTTTGCTGTCTGGGTGAAATTGGGGAAACTCCCAAACAGGGATAGTTGTCACTGTTTCCTACCCTCTCGGTGGGGCTATAGGCCTGGTAGGTGAGGTCTGTCCCTGAGCCTCTCTGTAGCACCCTCTCTTCTTCACACAGGTCTTGAGTGATGAGTGGGGCCTCTGTAGAAGCCCAAAACCAGTTTGGGACCAACCATCACCTGGATATTGGGGCTAGATTTCACTCTAACTCTATGTCTCCCATCTTATTCCACTAGGAATAGATTTCAGTTTCATTCTTAGGTCTCTTAGCTCTGATTTCTCAGGCCCTTTCTCAAGGTCCCCATCCTTCTGAGGCTGTGCACTCTCCTCCTACGGGCAGAGCTGAGAGAATCTAAGGATGAATTTCTGCCTCAAGTTGCCCAAGGTCTCTAGGCTCATTAGGCAGCATGTGGACTCTGTTTTCCCATCTTATGCTCCCCAACTCTGCCTCTTCTGGCCCTGAACCATGTGGACACACACGTCAGGTACTGAATCTCAACTCCCAGATAGGACTGAGCAGAGGAAGCACTTCCCAGAAAGGGACATCGTGCCCTCTCAGCTTCATCCTTCATCCATCATCCTTCATGCTTCTCTTCATCAAAACAGGGAGCAGGGTTTGCACCCTCAGGAGTTCTCTCCATCAAAAAAGTCCACCTTCCCATTCATCATCTCCAGGCAAGTGGAGGTTTCCAGGCATGGGGAAGATATCTTCAGTAAGCTCAAGGAGAGGAGAAGAGACCTGATCAGATTGAACAAACACCAGCCTTCCCTAGAGTTCCCAGTTCACATAGTTCAGGGTCAAGCATGGAGCATCTCTGGTTGGGCTGAGAGAGGCAGGGACCCAGACCAATCACCCTACTCTGACTCAATAGGGCATTGAGAAAATACATTATCACTTTCACTGGGCAGATCCCAAGAAGATGGGAACTCACCTAAACAGGTGTAGCCTTCTGTTTTCCTACCATCCTGGCAGGAAAACTGGGCTATTGTCTTTTGCAAAATGGAAAACTCAGGATTCCTGGCCAGAGACATGGCATGTGACATGGGAGGGACCTGTCTGACTCATTTACTCATTTTCTGTTCTCTTCTTTTCCTCTTATTCCTCATTCATTCATTCACTCACTCATCTATTCCAGAACTCCTCCCCGTTTGCCCCTCGGATTGCTGAGGATACTTAAAGGCCTGATCTCTGGAGTTCCTAGTAGGGGGATAACCACAGCCACAGGCTGACCAGAGGAGGGGTGTGTGTACAGAGGGGTACCCCCATTGACCAGGGGAAGAAGGGCCAGGCAGGTCTTTCTAGAGGAAGCAACACCTGAGCTGAACACTGAAGGATGAGAAAGTATTAGTTACATGAAGAAGGGTATGGGGGATGGAGGGGTCACACCTGCAATGACATGGGACATCAAGCATCATTTGGCCCACCATGTAAGAGACAAGGAGGGGAGTAGAGCCTGAGAAAAAGATGGGTACCCGATCATGAGCACACTTACTTATCAAGTTAGGAAGCTTGGACATTATAAGTCAGTGGTTTCAAAGGAAGTGTTAATATGGAAGCCAAATACATTAAAAAGATGAGAGTGGAGCTTCTCTGGTAGGACCAGGGTCCTGCTTGGTTAAGGTCCCCTTATTATAACAACCCTTGGCCCATGCATGTAATTTGAAAATCACTATCCAATCATCAGAGGGTTTTGGGCAAAGGGATAACATGGTCACATTTGTGTTTTGGAAGTCAGCAATTTTCTGCCTGCATCATGAGCAGTTTTGAAGCCTGAGTTAGGCTGGGTAAGTGGAGACAGAAAAGAGAAGATGGGGTTAAGAGCTAGTGGGATGGGCAAATCAATAGAAGATAAAACAATTGATTGGATATGGAGAAAGGGAAGAATCCATGCTGCCTGGGTTTGGAAAGCCCAGTACGGCATCCACAGAAGTGAGAAATGGCACAAGAGAGACAGGTTTGGCCAGAAGTGAATACAAGAAGCCCAAGGGACACTCAGAGGGAGGTGCCCTCCAGACAGTTGGCTGTATGAGTCTGGAGCTTGAAGTAGAGCCAGGCTGGTGAATAAGATGTCAGAGACATCAGAATTTAATAGGCCCTTCTAAAAGGAACTGTGTCAGAGGTATTTGCAGGAGACCAGAGAGGTTGTTATAGATCTCAAATGCCAGACTGAGGCAGAAGGAGCTTGTTCTGTTGGCAGTGGGGAGCCACGGAAGATTTTGGAACCAGGGAAAGAACTGTCTGTTCTGAGAAGACTGGGCTTCTGTCCCACCGCACAGGCTAATTCTCTGGGGAGCCTGCCTGGGTAGTCTAGCCCTGTTGAGGCCCTATTGCAAAGCTTCAACCAGCATCACTCCATGGTGTGTGAGTGTACACATGTGTATTTGTGCAATTCTGAGGAAGGGAGCAGGAAGGATGTATGAGCAGAGACTGGGAGCAAGCCCTGATCCAGTAAGGCAGAAGAAAAGGAATCAGTTAAGCAGGCTCTATCTCCTTTCTACCACCTGGTCCCTCGGCATTCATTCATTCTCTTAACCTCATTTGCCACCCTCCCTTCACCTTTACTCCTACCCTCCCACCTCTACCCCAGGAGCACACTTACATACATACACAGTCACTTACAAATACACACACACCACTCCCCATTGGGCATCCGGCTGCTAAGTGGGGTGTGAAATACAATTTCCATACGTGCTGGCATCTGCTCATTAAACACTTCCCTTTGTAGCTCCCTAGCGCCTCTTATAGCCTGGCCTTTGACACCCCGTGTCCCCTCCTTGCTTTAAAGGGACCACCTTTATACAGAAGGGGAAGTGGTCTCAATATTAGAGGTGGCTCTGACTCTTGCCTTGCAGACTTGGGGGTGTTCTCAGCCACCCAGTGAAATTACAAAAGATCCAGCTGCCTAGACAGGCCCAGGCAGGACTCAGCCGATTCTCTTGGAACTCTGATTTGCCAGGACTGAGGGGTGGAAGAGGTGAGGAAACCCTTTGCCCCCACCCCCAACAACCACGGTGACAGCCATGATTACAGGCAAGAGGCTCTGAGTTCTTGGCCTCCCTCGCTGGGCCTCTGCTTGTGACAGGAGGAGGGGCCTGACAGTGGTCCCAGCATGAGCAGTCTGGAGGGAGCTGGAGGATGGAAAGCTTTGGGCACCCAACCCCACCCCAGCTCTTTGGAACATGGGTTGGCCAGGCCTCCACATCTGGCAACAGAAACTTGAGTCTCAAGCGTGTCATCTTCATAAGACAACAGCTCTGTCTCCAAAACACTTTCCCATATGTTTGCTTCCAGCCCTGAGAAGATGGGCGGGACAGGATAATTACCCCTGATTTGCAGATGGAGAAGTGCAGCTCAAAGCTGGGATTGGGGAGCAAGATTCTGAGAGTGGGAGCTAGTGGAGAAGTGAAGGTGGGAACCAAGGAGACACTTCCTAGAGAAAGGCCAAGCTTGGAAGAGGACAGGGGAGGGAGGCCTGTGCCTCTCCAGCCCCATCCCAGGCAAGCAGAAAAAAGGTCCCTGCAGCACCTTGGCACCCAGTTTGCTAGAACAATGGTATGAAGACATTAGCTAACATTTATCGAACACTTAATATGTACAATGTTCAGACCTAAGGGCTTCCTATATGTCATCTCATTTATTTTTCAAAACAAAGCTAAGAATTATGACTCTTGTTTTCTAAATGAGGAAACTGGTTGGTGGGCCCTATCCTTTCCAAGCCATGTTTATATGAGGAGAGGGAACCCAGAGTGACCACCTTTTCCCACAGTGAGGTTCCTAGAACTCAATTCAGGAAGGTACTAGTTATCTCTGCTGCCAAGCCAGTGTATTAGGGCAATATATTAGGTTAATGTCCTGACTGGCACTATTGACCCAGGACAATCAAGGAGAGAGGAGTGAGAGAGATAGAGAAGGACAGAGAGAGGGAGGGAGGACCAATCATGGGATTCTGGGAAATGGGCTCCCAGGACTCGCTGCTGAGCCTCAGATGGGTGCTTAGGGGAGCCTTGCTCAGTTCATAGCCCTAAGTCAACACCCCAGCAGGATCCCAGAGCTCACTGTATGGAATGTTTCAGGTCAAGTGGCAGAAGGATGACATGGACCAAAACCTTAACTTCTTCTCTGTGTCATCTGATGGCAGAATTGTGTCTTGGACGCTTGTGAAGGTGCTTATTTCCCAGAGAGGGTCACACAGGGGTGAATGGGGAGGAGGAGCTACATGACAGAGGGCACCCCCAAACCCTGCTGATCTAGCTCAACTCATGTTTTCTTCTTCAACATCTTTCTGTGGCTGCAGAGTGAGCTGGTTCACACAGATGTCATCAAGCTGAAGGTGGAAGGCAGCACCACAGAAGTTTCTGAGGGGTTGCAGCTACACACTGTGGGTAGGAGCCCCAGCCCACTCACCTCCAGACCTAGCCAGGTCATTCAGACCCAGTGAGAGTCCATGAAGGTGGTCCTTCCCCTCACTGAGCACCCCACCTCCCCGACTTGTGCCAGAGCCCAGGCAGGAGGGAATGGGAAAGCCTGGCCCTGTCTGTTGAGCACTTGGCTTTTTGCAGACCTTTCCTGTTTACAGAAGTCCCATCCCTGTTTGCAGACCCTGTTCTTGTTTATGCAGATCCATTCTCGTTTATGTAGATCAGGCCCTGTTTACCCAGATCCTGTCCCTGTTTACTCAATTTCTACCCTGTTTATGCAGACTATATCCCTGTTTGCACAGACCATGTCCCTGTTTGCAGACCCTGTCCCTGTTTACCCTGACCCTGACACTGACCCTGTTTAACTCGATCCCTGCCTTGTTTACCCAGGCCCCCATTCCTGTCTGTGGAACCCCCGGCTGTTTGCAGAGTCCTAACTGCCTGAGACAAACAGGCCAGAGGGCTGGTTTTTGTTTGTCTGGCCCAGTCTCAGCCCTTACAGGGGCCCAGGTTCCATCTGTCCTGTACTGAGTCCTGCTCTGAGAGTGCCTGCAGAGCACAATCCCGCTGCTGAATAGAGGAGGTGCTGGCAGCCTCCCTCTGAGAACTGGGCTAAGGCTGCTCCCTCTTCTCCCAAGGCTGTGGCACCGCCTTTGACTTCCACAAAGAGATCGACTACCTGTTCCTAGTGGGCACAGAGGAGGGAAAAATCTACAAGGTGAGGCAGTGCTGCCCTTGTGTCAGATTCTTTAGAGAGTCGCTTAGACCTGAGCACCTAAGGAGCTTAGAAGTCTCCGTGGATCCTATTCCAACACATCTTAGTGTTTGTCAGTTCTGGAAAGCCTCTTGGGAAAGAGAATATGCTTCTTGACCCACTTGGGTGGCAGGAAACAGGAAAGGGGATGGAGAATCTAGAAGGTGACTTTAGTCCAGCCTAGCATTTTTTCCTCGCGCCGTCCCTCCCTTCCTGGCAGTGGAGATAGAGGTGGGAGTGGGGGTTAAGGGATTTGGAACATTCTGGGAAAACTTCCTAGGGGAGATTTGAACGCCAACCAAGCTTTGAAGGCCATATTTATCTCTGGATACCCAGTGCATCCCAGCTGGCAGGATGAAACTTTGTGGCCAGTTTTACAAGGTCTCAATGTTAGTAGGTGAACATCCTCTGAACTTCCATCCATCCAGAAATAGCTTTGCTGCAAGCTTTTCTTAGGCTCTGAGACTCAGAATGTTAATTACAGGCAGCCTCTCGGGAGACCCTGAGGCCCAGCCAGAGCTGTTCTGAATGCAAAAGAGGTCCCCCACCCCCTCTCCACCCCTCCCATTGGCAGCCCTAGAGAGGCTGGAGAGAAGGAGAGACTAGTCACATAGTCTCCTAGAGGGAGAAAGACAGGGCATGTTGATCAGGGTCAGAAACTGAATGGGAAATCTGGAGAGTGCGGCTGGCTCTGCACCTACTCTTCTTACCTGCTCAAGTTTGGATGATTACCACTGTTGCAAGGGTAATGTCTGCGCTGCATGTAGATCCAGGGCTCTGCCTGTCCACAGGCTCTGGACAGAAGAGTTGGCCAGGTCACATTCAGCCAGGGCCTAAGACTTTCTCTGCCCTGTCTTAGGGAGAGAAGGCCTTTTCTGCCTGGCCTGGAATGCTCTGGTATAAGGCCAATTGGCAGACTATAGCCTCCTGGAAGACCACCTTGCACCTCCTTGCAGCCCTTCAAGCTCTTCCATTCTCTCTAGATGGGTTGAGGATGGGAAGAACAGGCATCACCTTGCCCCAGCTCAGCTCTGACAGTGACATGGGGTATAGACAGAAGCAGAATCTCAGGTTCTGATCCTCCAGGCCCTAGAGGGGCGGTGGCTGCTCTCCTTTCTCTCATTCCTGACCCTGATCCATCTCTCTACCCCTACCCCACCCCAGTGCTCTAAATCCTATTCCAGCCAATTCCTTGACACATATGATGCCCACAACATGGCAGTGGATGCTGTGTCCTGGAACCCATACCACACCAAGGTCTTCATGTCCTGCAGCTCTGACTGGACAGTGAAGATCTGGGACCATACCATCAAGTGAGGGGCCTGCCCCTGGCCCTGCCCTGCTCTGGGTCCTACCCTGGGTTCTGGCACTGTGAGCTCTCTGTGTCATGGGCTTTCCACCCCTCCATTACTACAGGACCCCCATGTTCATCTATGACCTGAACTCAGCTGTGGGTGATGTGGCCTGGGCACCATACTCTTCTACTGTATTTGCAGCAGTTACCACAGATGGAAAGGTGAGTGCCGCCTTCCTGAGCTCACTGGGCCCCTACTGGACATCAGGTGAAGTATCTCAGGGTCTCCTTCTTAGGGAGTCCACCTCCTGCCCAGGTCTGGTAGGGGAAGGGGGAACATAAGGATTGTGTATTCTCAATGACCAGGCCACACAGGGTCCAGCCAAAAGAGGAATCATTCATCTCATGATGCCTCAAAGAGGAAATAGAGCTGTTCATCTTGGAGGAGAAAGCGCTCTGGGGAAATAAGAGGCCATAGAGCAATTATCTTCTTTGCTGTATTGGGAGGGAGCAGGGAGTGGCAGAGGCCAGCTCTATCTATGAACCAGAGTTGAGCTGTGACTGAAATAATGTCTATAAGGTAATGAAGTCTCCATCCCTGGAAGTGTGCAGTGATTCTGAGAAGAGACTTTAATAGGGTGAGATGGGAAGGGTCTATTCAACCTTGGGAATTGGTGAGAGCACAGAAACAGACATTGTCTGAGCATATTCTTAGATGCAAACCCAGATTCCTTATGAACTTTGATATAAACTAAGAAGCACCTGCTTCTTCACAGAAAGCATGTAGTGATAAAGGCATCACTCTAAGATCAGTCAGCCATCTATATACTGAACAGATGTTTACTAAGGGACAACTATGGTACCTAGCTCTAGGCTAGACCCTGGAGATTCAGATACCTGCTCTCAGGGAGCTTACATTCTAGTGAAGGGAAAGAGACAAAAAGCAACAACAAAATTCTCTCTGTTAAGTGCTCAGCAGGAATTAAAAGAGTATGATGTGTGAATGCAAATGTTTATAGCAGTATTATTTATAACAGCCATCCCTATAGAGTAGAAACATTATTCATAATAGCCAAAGAGTGAAAACAACCTGATTTCCATCAACTGATGAATGAATAAACAAAATGCAATATATCCAAGATGATTACTAGTCAGCAATGACAAGGAATGAAGTCCTGATTCATGCTGCCACACAGATTAACCTTGAAAACATGCTTACTGTAAGAAGCCAGTCACAAAAGACCATACATTGCATGATTTCATTTATATATGTCCAAAATAGACAAATTATTAAGACAGAGAGTAGATTTGTGTGGCCTAGGGTGATGAAAATGTTCTAAAAGGGTTGTGGTGATGGTTGCATAGCTGTGAATATACTAAAACCAAGAATTGTATACTTTAAATGAGTGAATTTTATAGTATGTGAATGATATCTCAATAAAGATGTTATGTTAAAGAGAGAAAAGAAAAGTACTGAGTGGTCTCTTAGAGTGGTCAGAAAAGCTTTCTTTAGTGAGACCTAATGGCAAGAAGGAGGCAGCAATGTAGAGATGGGAATAGGGGTAGGGAGTAGTCCACAGAGGGAACAGCTGGTGCAAATGCCCTGAGGTGGAAACAAACGTGGGAGTTTAAGGAACAGGGAGGCAAGTGTGGCTGCAGTGGAGTAGGCAAGCAAAGAGGGCACAAGATGAGTCTGGAAGTGGGCTAGAGTGAAGAACCTGGATTTTATTTACAGTGCCAGAGAGACTATGGGAGGGTTTTTAATTTTTTAAAGGTAAATCTAGTTGCTGCATAGAGGATGAATTGTAGAGGGGCAAGTGTGGAAGCAGAGTGGCCAGTTAGAAGGCTGCACAGTTGTCCAAGCAAAAGCTGATAGTGGTTTGGACTTAGGGTGTGGTAAAGATAACATTTAACTTTTATTGAGCACTGTGTCAAGCACTGTCTAAGCACTGTATCTGTATTAACTAGTGTAAACCCTGGCTCTAGTACTTATTTGCAAGTTAGCCTGTAAGAGCCTCTAACTCCTCAGTTATAAAATAAGGATAATAACAGAACCATTTTATAGAGTGATTGTGAAAAACACAATTAGACATGAATGCAACCATATAACATGCTTGCCCAGTATCTAGTGCAAATAAGCGCTCAATAAATGATAGCTGCTATTATTGTTGATTCTGCATAGACTTAAAATTTCTCTAAAACTTTTGTATTCTCACTCCCTCAATTGCAGGAAAAACATAAATAGACACAAAATTTCCTATCCTGCTGCCTCCAGCTCCAGTGTACTAGCCATTAGCCTTCTGCAGTGTTAAGGAAAGGCCAGGGGCTGGTTCCTCTGAGGTAGGGGAAAGAGGCATCCTTACCCCAAGTGTGCTGATACCATCCTCTCCACAGGCCCATGTGTTTGACTTAGCTGTCAACAAGTATGAGGCCATCTGCAACCAGCCTGTGGTGGCCAAAAAGAAGAACAAGATCACCCATGTGCAGTTCAACCCCATCCACCCCATCATCATTGTGGGCGATGACCGTGGGCATGTCACCTGCCTCAAACTTTCACCCAACTTACGCAAGATGCCAAAGGTATGGGCTTTGGGACTTTGGGCTGCTGTGAGAGATAAAGTCTCCAGGAAGGTGGGGATGAGAGAAAGGGGAGGAGTCAGGGGTAACCCCCAGGTTTCTAGCTTGGGAAATCCACAGTAAGTATGGTGTCATTGCCCAAATAAGGAGCACAGAAGGAGAAGCAGATTTGTGAGGGAAAAAAGCAGTTTGGCATGCTGCATCTAAATTATCTATGGGGCTCCAGGTGGACATAGCCAGTGAGCAGGTGAGTCTAAAGCCAGGAGAAACACATGTAAGGCCATCAGTGCCTTATTTGGAGTGGAGGATGCTGTGCATGTGACAAGACACCCAGACAGGGTGATTGGGGCTTAGTCACTGCTTCATTGGTTGGGCTTACATAGGGATTCAGCTCCAGTGGTCCCTGAGCTGTGAGCTTTATGCCCACCCAGGGAGGAAGGAAGTGAACAGAGAGCAAGTGAGCTGTGAGGAGGGTAAGTAGGTCAGCAGCTATGCAGTCCTCCTTCTGAACTCTGGTTACTGTGTCTGGGGTCTCTAATGATCAGAAGACCCTGCCCAGAGCCCAAGGGCCCCACATATAGGCCATAGAGCCCAGAATAATGACCTCAAAGTCTAGACCTGAGTCCGGATTCATATTTAAGATCACAGACCTCACAGCCTGGGCTGCAGAATCCAGAGCCCAAGAACCCAGAATGCAGTCCTGCCCATTTGTGTGCTAAGAGTGGAAATGGCTCTTTGCTTTCTGTCAAGGCTGGGCCAACTTGCCCCAATGACCATATCTCCTGGTTGCAATTTGAGACATTTATTACAGTTTGAGGCAAGGGTAGGGGCCTATCTCTTTCAACTACTGACTTCTTCCTACCATGCCTGTACCACTGCACCATCCCTCTGGTGGGTCTTGATCTATTCCCCACCTAGGGAGGCAAAGGCTGGGAGTTTGACCAGGCCTATAATTGTAGCCAGCTGGGGGAGGGGGTGGACTTGGCTATAAATACTCTGAAGGCTGCTAAGCGCCTGCAGCTGTGTCCCAGAGGTTGTGGTGGGCTTGGGTGGGTGGGGGGATTGGGCGTGGTCTGAAGCTCTTTGCTGAGCAGAGCTAGTTGGCCTCCAGGAGGGGAAAGGAGGCAGCACAATTTGTTGAACAGATAAAATCTGTTCTTAATTTAACAAGAAGAGAGACTCAGGATTAAGCTGGCAGAGCTGGAACCCTCTAGGAGGGATGATGGTACAACCATGACACTATAAGGGTGGGAGATATGGATGGGAGTTCGCCCTACCCACTCTGATCCAGAGAGGCAAGGATCTTCTCAAGTCTCAGTTCTTCCCAGGGCAAAAGTCAGAGCCCTAGGAAGAGCTCTGGGAGAGCTGGGCTCTGTGTATCTGGGGACCTGTATCACTAAGGACCTGAAGACATGGGTGCCTATAACACTTAGGACCTAAGCAGGGCATAGCTGGAGCCTAGTACTTGAGTCAATTAGAAGTTCCTGTGAAATTGCCACGTGACCCTAAAGTGGCCAAGCTATTTGTGCAAAAGGAAACCTGGGCATCCATACTGCCTTTCCTCTGTAAGCTGCAGACTCCCTGCCTTTTCTAAAAGGGCTTACACACAGAACCTGGGCTTCTTTGCCTAGGAGCTTCCCATGATTGGTGTCAAAGCCTAACTTGTCAAAGGCAAACTACTACAGAGAAGGGAAATAAGCTCGGAACAGCAGGAGACTTGCCCAAAGTCATATATGGAGTTAATGACAGAGCTGGAACCAAAAGCCATATCCCCTAATTCCCAGGGTATGAAGTAAGACCAAGAAGAGAGCCCAAGCTTAATTCAAGAGGGAGAGTGAGAAGAGAGAGAAAAAGAACTCTTTATCTTCAACCTCAAGAGTGTAGAGTTGAGCTGCAAAATGGCGAAGGCACTGGGCTGCTAGAGGATGGGGGAGAGATTTGGTAGCAGGTGCAGGGGTCACACTAGGGGGGAATCTGAGCTCTGGGTAGTGTCAGCAGCTGTGATGGAACTAGGGAAGGGCCTAGTGGTCCTGCCCTCTCCCTGCAACTTACAACCCAGGCCAGACTCAGGCTGGGGCAGATGTTAGTGAGCAGCAGACACAGGTGGCTGAGAGGGCGGGGACCCAGGAGCAGAGGACAGGCAGGAAATGGCAGCTGCCCAGCATAGCCCACACTCCACTGGACAGTAAAGAGGGTGGAAGTGGTGCTGGTCTGCCAAGTTCTTGGGGCTCCCTTTTTCTCAGGGCCCAACTAGAGTGCTTTGCAGGTAGGCAGAAGGATCTGCTCAGGATCTGCTCTTCTGAGGGACAGTATCAACCAATGACATCCGGAGTCACATAGGATATCCCCTCTGACACAGCAGGCCTGGCCCCAAATGGCACCCCACTCCCAATCTAGCCTGAAGGCATTAGGTCAGAGTACTAGAAGAGAGCACCTGTGCCTTTGTCTATACCCCTTTCCCTTCCCACACACCTGTTAGTTCAGTCTTGATAGGACTCAGTCAGAGACCTGTGAGAAGGGTGGTCCCAACAGTTAGGCCTCCTCACACTCCGGCCCTCAGAGCTACAGATCCCCCTGGCCTGAAAGGCTAGTTCCTCTGAGGGTCAGGGGATGGATGCCTTCTCCCATTCCTTCCAGCCTCAAGATCCTATGTCTATCTTTAGTTCTGAGCCAGAGTTGGATGCCTTCGTACAGGCCCTCAGCTGGGCCCATGTCATCTAAACTGAGTCGGGAAAGGATCATGTTTGGGGTTGGGGAAGGCAGGAAACGGGGTGGGACAGTATGGGCAGAGCAGTTGGTGCTCAGACCCAAAGAGATGTGGCCCATCCTTCATCATTCTTCCCCCACATATACTTCCCCTCTTCCCAGGAAAAGAAAGGGCAGGAAGTGCAGAAGGGTCCAGCTGTGGAAATCGCAAAATTGGACAAACTGCTGAACCTGGTGAGGGAAGTGAAAACCAAGACCTGAGAGCCTGGCCTCAGTCCCTGTCCCATTTCTTGAACCAGTACTTTTAGTGCCTGACTCTGGTTACTTAGCCCAAACTTAGCTCCCAGCATGTCACCCCACTCCTGATTAGGTCCCAGCACCTTACTATAAGATTTGGCCCTCAACCACCATTACCCCTTCTTTGCACAAATAAACCTACATCTGGAAGCCCACCCCACACCTTTAATTTTGCTGCTGCAGGGCCCCAGGAAGAGGAGAGAATCTCAGAGTAGAGCCATACTTCCATTTATTATCCAGCAAACAGAGGGAGGACCAGGGGAGGGGCCCAGCCTAGACACCCTCCCATTATTGCCATGGGTTCCAGTTTGCTTCCCCAACCTACCGGGCCTAGAGGTGCTCAGACTAGGGAAAGGGTAGACCCACCTCTTGGCTCTTGGGATGGAGCAGAGTCCAGATGGCCCTGGCCCTAGCACCAACTCATGAACTCCCACCCCAGGACCATCTCCCTAGGACCAACGAGCCCTTCCTGGTGCCAGGCTGGCTGGATTCTGGGCTGCTGAATCCAGCTCAAAGCAGGCTGGACTCTGAGTTCTGGATCCCAGGCTGGCTGAACTCTGGAATCCTGATTCCAGGCTCTGGGTGTGGTGGACTTAGGTTCCAGGCTCCAGCCTAGGCCAGGGGCCTTCAGGGCTGCAGCAGGTAGCTGCCTTCATGGCTAGGCTTCTGGGGTGGTGGTGCCTTCTCAGGACAGGGACCCGGGCTGGAGTTGGGACTGGATTCGGAGAGAGAGTCGATGTCAGCAGAGCGAGAGTGGCAGGCCCAGCAGAGAATGACCCAGAGCAGCAGCAGCAAGAAGCCTACAAGGCCATTGCAGACGATGGCAATGAGGGCCCCCTGGGAGATGGCTGCCCCCATGACGGGCAGCACCCTCAGACCAGCACAGACAGCGGAGCTGCCTCAATGGCAAGGCCCATGCCGAGGTGGGACTCCAGTAAGGCCGGCCTTCCAAGGAGGCTGTCCTTTCTGCACGCTCAATGATTCCTGGGCAGTGGTGATGTCTACCTGCAGTCCTGAGCCTGCAAGGGGTACAGAGCAAAGGAGACAGTGGTGAGGAGGGAGGGGTGGGTGAGGCCTAGGAGGAGAAGAGGTGGGAACAGAGCCCCCCTTACCCCCATGTGGTCTCCCTGGCAGAGGATCTTGAATCCCACAAACTCAAATACCCCACAGAGCCAAGACCCCATCCTCAGGCCTGACTTTGGGCACCTGAATGAGGGGCGTAGCCAGAGTGGGGAGGCCAGAGTAAGCAAGCAGCCTTCATCTCATTCTCCTCAGAACCAGTGGGCACGGCCTGGTCCTGCCTACCACGCTTCCTAGGCTCAAAAACCCTGTTGGAGGTGGGACTGAGGTAGCCTGAGGCCCAGGAGGACAGGGATTGTGACCAGCTTGGTGTGGCCTGGGTGCCTCTTCTCACTCAGGACTCTAGCCAGCCTGCCCAGGAGACCTCCAGAGGTGCCAGCTCACACAGAGGGAACTTTGTGGAGGCCCTGGCAGGCATGTGTGGGTTCTGTGTCTCCAAGGCTGTGTGCCTAGCGGTGCCTCTTTGTGGGACTGTCTCCCTGGGTCAGGTGCATCTGTGTGTCTGTCTGTCTTACTCTTTCTTCTCTCTGTTCTCTTGCTGGATGTGTGCCTATTATGCCTCTGCATAGCCACCTCTACGTTTGTGTGTGCGGCTGTCTTTACATATGCCTCTCTGTTGTGTCCCCATCTCGGACTGTCTAAGTATGACTCCGGTATGTCTCGTTTCTCTCCCGGTCTGTCTCTTGTGCACCTCTGTATCAGTCTCTCTCTTACAGGCTGTGTGTCCCTCTGTCCCCGTGGACGTGTCTCTCTCCCCTTCTCCGTGGGGTCTGACTCGGTGGTTCTGTGCGTCTCTGTGTGTCTTTGTGTCTGTCTCTCTCTTTTCCTGGTTGGTTTGTCTGGGTCTGCAGTTCTCGGTCCCCGAGCCCGTGGGAGGAGGCCCCCTTCTTACCTGAGTTGAGCCGGGTGCGCGCCCGCAGGAGGGTCCGAGGCAGCGGGATGCTTAGCGCCGACTGAGGTTCGGAAGCCTGCGGACGGGGGGCGGCGGGAGACCGGCAGGGGCGACGTCCACTCCCCCGGTCCTCCCCCTCGGCCGCGCAGCCTCTGCCGGCCGCTCCCGCCACGGCGCGACCGGGGCGGCCTCTGCCGCGGGCGGTCTGCGGCGAGCGGGCACCTCCTCCCCCTGGGGCGGCACCTCCTCCGCGGCCACGGCCGCTAGCTCGCTGGCTCGGCGGCGCTCGGGCGGCGGCGGCGGCGGGAGCTGCGCAGAGTTCGGCTGGGCTCGGCTACGTTCGGCTGGGCTCGACTACGTTCGGCTGGGCTCGGTGGGGCTCGGCAGGCAACAAAACAGCTAAGAGCCCCGCCTCCTGGGAGGCTGGTGGCCTGCGGCCTCCTGAGGCGGAGCCATCCCCTCGACGCTGCAGCTATTGTATTGGTTGGCCGCTCCAGTTTCCCGCACCATTGGTCCTGAGCTGGGGTGGGACTGTCGGTCCACCCCTTGTGTAGGAGGCGCGGGGCAGGAGCGGAGCTGAAAGGGCAATTGTCCCTTGGTCTTTCCTGGTTGAGGGGATTGGGTGGGGGCGAGGCCCATGCTCCTGCAGAATATTTTGCACATTCCATACCTGGAAGGGCTGCACACCCAATATTTGAGAAGGGCCAAGGCCTCTGCATTCCCACATCTAAAGAGACCAGCCCTTCGTATGCGGAAGCGTTCTCTGTGCCTGCTGTCCGGAGGAAGGCCCGTACCTGGCCGAAGACTGAAACCTCGTCTAGGAAGCTCCCTACAGTCTCGCATGTCTCATTCCCACCAGCGTATGATTTGTGTATCCCCACTAGAGAGGGTTTGTAGTTGGCCCCACATTTCCTGGCCCTAAGAGGTGTGAAAAATCTCTGACAACACAAGTTCTTGGACACATTACTATGTTCCTGCCGAGTGCTGGTCGCAGGCTTGTGCTTTGCTGTGTTGTTGGGAGAGCCCGATGGATGGTTCAGCTCTGATTGGGATAGGTCCAGGGATGGTGGAAGTCCGGATTCTCCCCATTCTAGCTCTCCTAAGAGGAAGATAGCTTAAACAGAAGCAGTCAGATAGGACTTCCTCTCTCCCCAACCTTCACCCTGTCACATGCCAGTGGTTCTTGTTTGTTTTTGAGACAAGTTCTCACTATGTCGCTCAGGCAGCAGTGCAGTGGCTTCAACATAGTTCTCTGCAACCTCGAACTCCTGGCTCAAGTGATCCTTCTGCCTCCTGAGTAGCTAAAACTACAAGCACGTAACACCATGCCCAGCTATTTTTCATTTTCTGTAAAGACATGGTTTCACTCTGGCTCAGGCTGGACTGGAACTCCTGGCCTCAAGCAGTCCTCCTGCCTCAGCCTCCTGAAGTGCTACGATTATAGGCGCGAACAACCGTGCCTGACCTGTGATTCTTACATATTCTGATCTGGGCCTTCTTCTCATTCCACTCTACATATTCTCCAGGAGTAGTCACATTGCTGAAGCTTTATGGTGAAGATCCTCCATGCTCCCAAATCTTAACTTCTCTCAAAAGTTCTAGACTCATATAGCCAAGGGCCTATTGAAATCAGGGTGGTGTTGATTCCTGGTTCTGCCACTTACTAACTTTGTGACCTCAGGCAAGTTATTTAACCTGTCTGGCCTTAGCTTCCTCATCTGTAAAATGGTTATAGTAATAGCTACTTCTCAGGGTTATTATTCACTAATTCGTACCAACCACATCTCAGCAAATGCCAACGGACACACCTCAAGGACCATGTGACCAACGGCCCCCTTCCTCCAATGCCATGAAATTCACTTAAGACCCCTATAAATGTAGATACTATCTTGAAAGGAAGAAAGGGAAGGATAAAATAATCTGAGAGACTGAGTCATCCAAAGCTACTGAATTACTTAGAGACTGTCTAAAATAAATTATTGGATCCTATGGAGTTTACCAGAGTGGATTAATTTTAGTTCTTCCCCATCCCCGTTACCCAGCAGGGTGAAAGCATTGTGAGAAAGATCAGACCAGTTATAGGAAACAGAAGAGGTTTATATCATTCCACATTTGAGTGCAATGTGAGTGAATTTTGTGACCCAGCTGCAGGAGTTCAGATTTTATCCTGAAAACAGTGGGGAGCCACTGGAGAATTTTGATCAAAAGAGTAATGTGACCATAGCCAGAAATTAGAAGGATGATTTTGGCTACTGGATGGAAGGGGGGATTGAAGGCATTTGAGAGTGAAGACAAGAGTAATGATAAGGGACTGAAATGATGGACAAGAATAGGAGTGGAGAGAACAGGAGAGCTTTGAAGGATATTTGGGAGCTACAGTAGACTTCGAGACCTAGAGGATAGGGAGGTAAATGGGAAGGAAAAATCTGGGATAACTCAGATTAGTTGTGCCATTCACTGAGATAGAGAGCACATGAGAAGGAGCGTGTTTCAGCATGGGACTGGAGTAGGCGGGATGATGAGTTTAGCTTTCGATATGTTGAATTTGAGGTATCAGTAGGACACCCAAGTGGAGATGTCCAAGAGGCAGTTGGATAAACAGGTATGAGGTTCAAGAGAGAGGTCCACATTAAGGACATTTTGTGAGTTATCAGCATAAAAGTGGTAGCTAAACCAGCTAACTCACCCAGGAAGAGTAAGAACTAATTTAAGCAAAAAGATACGTTTATAATCAAATATTGAAATCTAAAGACAGGGATGGATACATCAGGAACTGAAACTAAGAGATCAAAAGCCATCAGGATTCTCTCTGCATCCCTGTCTCTATTACTTTCTGCTTGTCTCCTAGTCCAGTCCCCTGTTACCTCCACCCCAAAACTGACTTTCAATGCACTCTTGGTCCACATAGTAAAAATAGGACTTCAAATAATTCCAAAGTTTAAAATCTTACTGTCTTGTCATCCAAAGAGAGATTGATAGGCTTCTTTTTTTCTTTTTTAACTGCTCGGAGAATTTCTGAGGGGGTGAGAAAGATGCAATCTCAACCTTCCCACTGACGTTGGCTTTTTACTATTGCAAAATGTAGCAATGTAGTTTATTGTTGTTATATTGAGACTGTTACCCATGCTACAAGATTGTTACCCATTCCTCAGGAAATACTCTGATTTGTTCAACTTAGTTATATGTTTACTTTTGGACCAGTCAGTGGTGGTCAAAGGAAGAGGATCAAATTGATTAACATGACCTATGAGATAGCCCTGAAGGCAGTGGGGAGGTGAAAGTGGTGTTTCTAGGAGAAGAAGGATCATGAAATCCTTTGTGTGAAACACACAAAATGGCAGGTGTTCACTACAGTCCCCCCTGTGTTTGCCCAACACATACGCATCATTTCCTATATATATGATTCCAGAAATACCCTCACCTACATAATCCATCCATCCCACCATACATATGCCAATAAATTCACCTCCTCTCTAGTGGAGAATAACTCAGTGACACATCCAGCTACTGCTTCTGGAGGGTATGTCATAGGACCACTGTTCTTCAAATGTAAGTTCTCTGGGTAATGTCCTTTCGTGCTCTACGAGGTGTAAATGTGATTTCTAATAATTCCACAACCTTTTAACTGCCTTTGAACTACCTTTAAACCACTCCCCCCACAAAAAGTCCCAATATGCAGAGATGGGAGAAATAGAAAATAAAATGGAATAAAAAGGAAACACCGTACTGCCAGAGCATCATCTACTAAGGTTGTTTTTTTTTCTTTGCCATGAATAATAATGAAAATAATGAGGCTAGACAATCTCATGGTATCTTTTTTTTTTTTTTGCAGTTTTTGGCCGGGGCTGGGTTTGAACATCCCGCCTCCAGCATATGAGGGCGACACCCTACTCCTTGAGCCATAGGTGCCACCCAATGCTATCTTTTTTGTTGACTCACCTTTTTGGCTGTGGAGTTTCTTGGTCAGCCAATCTGGCTACCTTTGGTTTTGCACACAAGACTATGACCCCTTATCCAGTGTTCTGAGAGGGCCACTGTGGAGGATTTCTCTGTGAGGCGCTATCCAATTAGCACTACGCTTTCTGGTAGTGTCTTAGGAATTATCCTGGGATTGAACAATCACAGATCTTTGCAATTATGAGGATTGGATGTAGGGTTTATTTTCCCCACAGATGATGCAATTCTTTTAAAACCATAATCAGCTGCCTGTCAAATTCATTTGGGGGAATTCTATTTGCTAATAACATATTTCATTGATTCTAAGGTGTGTTTTTCCCCAGTTTAAAACTAACTAGTTTTTAACTATGAAATCCGAAGGCTTTACAATTAATAGCATGTAAGAATTTTTTAGCCTCTTTTTTCTTAGTAATTCATAAAATAACTTTCTCTTGTAATTGATAGAATCTGAGATTATTAAATACAGTAATTTTATCAGTCAGGGTTCTTTCTCACAAATAATAGAATACACTCTGAATAGTTAAAGCAGAAAAGGGATTTGTTAAAAGAGATTATTTAGCTCAGAATTGTTAGGAGGGCTGGGGAAATGTACTTGAGGTTAAGCTTCTGAGAATAACATCTAGACCATACCACACACCCTGATGGGGAAACCATAGCCATTGCCACTCTGAATACTAAGTACTAAGAGTTCAATTTGCCAATTTTATAAACTCTATTGCCTTTCTGTTGTAGGAACTCAATATTGCAACCACTGGGAAACCACTGCTGTTGCAACTACCATTCCCCCAAACTGGACACTTGTGTGTTACTACCAACAACAGCAGAAATTGAAGCCCTACATCCAACCTGCTTCCTACCTGTATCAATCAGGATTAGCTAGGTAAAACAGCAGCTAAAAACAACCCCCCAAGTCTTCCTTTTTTTTGCAATTTTTGTTTTTTTTGAGATAGAGTCTCAAGCTGTTGCCCTGGGTAGAGTGTCATGGCATCATATCTCACAGCAACCTTCAACTCTTGGGGTCAAGTGATCCTCTTGCCTCAGTTTTTTTTTTTCTTTTTCTATTTTTAGTAGAGATGGGATCTCGCTTTTACTAAGGCTGACCTCGAACTTGTGAGGTCAAGTTATCCACCCACCTTGGCCTCCCAGAGTGCTAGGATTACAGGCATGAGACACTGAGCCCGGCCAACCCCCAAGTCTTATTGGCTTCAAACAACAAAGATGTATTTCTTGTTCATGCCGTAGTTCCAGCATCGGTGATGGGTTTGGAGTGGGAGAATCCTGCTCACTATGGATCCAGACTGTTGGAGGCTCCACCAGCTTTTGATGATGCTACCTTCTTTTCATGAGCTGTCAGGGTTTGCTGGCTTTTGCTGACATTTCATTGACCCAATGCTTTTCTAGTCCATATAATAATAAACCCAGATCCCGACAATTCTCAAAACTTTAAAGCTTACAATCCAGGTGCCCAAAAAGATGTTAATTCTTCTTCAGTTCCAGTTATGGCTTATCCTTCCATTTCCAGTTCCATAATTCCTAGGGACTTGCTGTCATCAGCCTGGCTTTAGTCAGATGCTATTCCCTGCACCGGTGATCTGTTTGGTGGTCACAAGATGGTGGTTTCTAGTGAAAGGCAATTCCCAGCAGAAAGGGATGCCATCCAGACAAAACATAAAGGAGGTCATCATACTAACTTTTATGGATGCAAGAAAAAAGGTAAATTTGTGAAGAAGAGAAGGAAAGATCTATCAGAGAGGTAGAAGGAAACCTAGAAGGGACCATACATATTTTAGGGAAGCCAAGAAAGGACAGAGGTTTAAGGAGGGAATGGTCAATCACTGATCTAAAATGTCAAAAACAGGCCCAGTAGTTTATAGAAAAGGGATCCCTGAGATTAAAAACAAGGAGGTTGTTGATTATCTTGACAAGAAGTAGTTCTGGTGGGTAGTAGGAAATAGTTTCAAGAGTAAGAAGTAGAGGCTCGGCGCCCGTAGCACAGTGATTTCAGCACCAGCCACATACACCAAGGCAGGCGGGTTCGAATCTGGCCCGGGCCAGCTAAAGCAACGATGACAACTGCAACAAAAAATAGACGGGTGTTGTGGCGGGCACTTGGGAGGCTGAGGCAAGAAAATCGCTTAAGCCCAAGAGTCAGAGGTTGTTGTGAGCTGTGACGCCATAGCACTCTATCCAGGGCAACATAGTGAGACTCTGTCTAAAAAAAAAAAAAAAAAGAGTAAGAAGTAGATATGATATAGAGGATTATTTCAAGAAAAATGGCTCTTGAAAATTAGGGGGATGGCTCGGCGCCTGTGGCTCAACGGGCTAAGGCGCCTGCCACCTACACCTGAGCTGGCGGGTTCGAATCCAGCCTGGGTCCGCCAAACAATAATGACAGCTGCAACCAAAAAATGGCTGGGCATTGTGGCAGGCACCTGTAGTCCTAGCTACTTGGGAGGCAGAGGCAGGAGACTCACTTGAGCCCAGGAATTGGAGGTTGCTGTGAGCTGTGATGCCACAGCACTCTACCCAGGGTGACAGCTTGAGGCTCTGTCTCAAAAAAA
>CAUYRH010121787.1:0-17132 GCA_963574655.1 Perodicticus potto | reverse complement strand
AACTTTTGTTTTTGTTTTGGTTTTTTGTAGAGACAGAGACTCACTTTATCGCCCTTGGTAGAGTGCCGTGGCGTCACACAGCTCACAGCAACCTCCAACTCCTGGGCTTAGGCGATTCTCTTGCCTCAGCCTCCTGAGTAGCTGGGACTACAGGCGCCTGCCACAATGCCTGGCTATTTTTCTGTTTTGCAGTTCGGCCAAGGCTGGGTTTGAACCCGCTACCTTTGGCATATGGGGCCTGCGCCTTACTCGATGAGCCACAGGCACCGCCCTAAAAATGAAATTTTTGGAAACAAATTCTTTGCCCTTGATAGAAAATTGTCCACAAACTAAGCTTGGCTTATGAAGTAAAGATCCTTAATGACTTTCACTGAGGAACCAGCCCACATGTGACAGGCTGAGGCTCTGGGGTCAGGAGGTTGGTGCTGGTGGGGGCCACTCTGTGCCAGCCACGGGAGCTCACACATAAGGGGAGTGAGTTCTTTCCATCGTTGACAGCCTGGGGCCCTTGCATGGATTTCTGAAGACGGATGTTGGTGTGTGTGTGTTGACAGATGTGCTTTGTGCAGTGTTTGCATATGATGGGCAAGAGCTGCATGTAGAATGTGTGTGCATGACATGAGCACATATGCATAAGTGTACATGTGCTGTGATGTACATGCATTGTGGTGTATATGTGCACATATGTGTAGGTGGATGCTTATGTGTAAGTGTGTGGTGTGCATGTATATGCATGTGTGGTATGTATGTATGTGCCTGTGTGCATATGTATGTGCATACCTTGTGTGCATGTGTGTATATGGCATGTATCCATGTGTATCCATGTGGGGACGTGTGTGACATGAATATGGTGCGTGTGCACATTTGTGCCTGTGTGGTATGTATATAGCGTGTGAATGTGCCTGCCTGAGCTGACTAACACACTGGTTCTGGGCACTGAGAGCTGGCAGCAGGTGGCCCTCAGCTGAGTCCCAGGGAAGTCCCTGTGGCTGCAGAGTGTTACAAAGGGCTCACTGGCCAGAGAAGAGATAGTGGAGAAGGTACCACCGTCTCTCTGCTAGGCTGGCATGGTGAGGCTCCGTGCATTGGTTTTATGTGTGGTTTTCTGTCCGATGTCCTGTTGGTCACTATAATACATGGGTCTGGCAGGTCTAGTTTGGTGAGAACTTGTCTACTGCAAAGTGTACAGAGTGGGGTGGCAGCCCCCAGCCCTGTCCAGGGCTGTTCCTGTTTGTGGGTAAACGGTTCCTCAAGTTGCCGCATCCTGGGCGAAGGAGTCTTCTGCATGCTGGCCAGCTCTCTGCCCATTTGTCCACCTCCCACCCATCCTATTATTCTTCCACATCCTCCGAAGCTACACCAGACCTTTTGATGAATGAGGGAAGTGTAAATGAGTCAGGAAATAAAAGTATAATCCCTGCACTTTGAGAGCTGAGGTGGGAGGATCACTTGAGACCAGGAGGCCAAGATAGACAGACGTGGGCAGTACAGTAACCCCCATCTTTACAAAAAAAAAATTTTTTTTTTGAGACAGAGCCTCACTCTGTTACCCAGGCAGGAGTGTTGTGGTGTCATCACAGCTCACAGCAACCTCAATCTCTTGGGCTCAAGCAATCCCCTTGCCTCAGCCTCCTAAATGGCCTCCTAAATGGCTGGGACTACACATGCCTGCTGTCCCACATGGCTAGTTTTTCCATTTTTATTTTTATTGGTTTATTTTTTTGAGACAGAGTCTCACTATGTTACCCTCGGTAGAGTGCCATGGCGTCACAGCTCACAGCAACCTCAAACTGTTGGGCTTAAGCAATTCTCTTGCCTCAACCTTCCAAGTAGCTGGGACTACAGGCGCCCACCACAACACTCAGCTAGGTTTTTTTATATTATTATTATAGTTGTCATTGCTGTTTAGCAGGCCTGGGTAAGCTCGTACCCACCAGCCCTGGTGTATGTGGCTGGTGCCATAACCACTGAGCTATGGGCGCCAAGTCTAGTTTTTCTACTTTTAGTAGAGAGAGAGTCTTGTTCTTGCTCAGGCTGGTCTTGAACCCATTAGCTCAAGTAATCCACCTGCATTGGCCTCCCAAAGTGCTAGCATTACAGGCATGAGCCACAGCTCCCAGCCTATGAAAACATTTTAAAATAAATTAATTACTTGAAAAATGAAAAATAAGAACCTGGGTGGGGCTTCCTCTTAGTGGAGCTTGTGCAATCCCGACCTTGCCTGGGCACATCTTTAAGCCTTTCTCCCAAAGCCTCAGGTGCCCTTCCAGCAGTGTACATAGTTGGATAGGTGAATGGACAAGTGACCCATGGCTGTATGACGGGGTTTGCCACTGTTCAATGGAGGAGGATGCAGTGGGCAAGGATTTGTGCTTTCTTGTGGCTGCTTCTGGAGGAGCCCAGGCAGAGTGGGGTGGCATCCCCCAGCCCTGTCCAGCCCAAGAGATTCCTGTCCTTTGGCCTGAGGAGCCCTGGCAGGCCCCACCCTGCACTGAGCCCCAGGGGTGGACGGGCCGTGCCTGTGCCTGAGGGTTTGTTGACTGGGTTAGCTGACTAACTGCAAAGGGACCCCTGCATGAGAGTGGCAGGCCCTTTCTCCCTTGCGGGGCAGCAGGGATAGGTGAGTTCCTCTGGACAAGGTGACCCTGCTGTACTTACCATCCCACTGAAGCCCAGCAGAGCTTCTAGGTCAGGGAAGAGCATGGCAAGTGTGTGCCACTGGGAAAGGCTCCCACTCTGCCCTCCCCACTCTTCCTCTTTCCGGTGGCCTAGCCGCTTTCTTACTAGGAGCACCTATTTGCAAACAGGGAGATTTTTACTGTGGGCTCTTCCCTGAGGTTGGGGTATGGAGCCAGGCCCTGCCAGGACAGCCAGGTTTTCTCGGCCCCCCTACTGGTTTCCTGTCTCCAGCTGCTCCTGCCCTTTCCCTGTGCTGGGCCTCATCCCCTGGCCCCACACCTACAAGGTACTCCCTGGGCTGTGTTTGCACAGGTGTGCTTCCTTAAGTCATGGGCTCCCCAGGAGTGGCCTTATCCATCTCTCACCCCAAAAGTCCCCCTCACTGGAAGTAAGGGAGGGTTCAGACAGAGGGCATCACATAGGCCAGGTCGCCAGATGTGTAGGGGGGGGTGGAGTGGGGCTCTCCTGGGTGAAAGTGTTTTGAAATCTGAAGCTCTCCCTGCCCCATGATGCCCCAGCTCTGGCCCAGACAGTGAGCACATGGCTCAAGCACAGCCCTGAGTGAGGTGGGGGTGCCCAGACCAGCCTCACCTGGCAGAGAGGATGATGACCCGGGCCTCCAGCTCTCGAGCCTCCATCAGCAGGGCTGTCACGTTCTTGGTCCCCGGGTCGAACTGCAGCACCTTCTCTGCCTGCGGTGTGAGCAAGAGTGTTAGCAGGCAGCTGGGGCAGGGAACATAGTGCCTCAGGGGCGAGAGTTGGGCCACAGCCGCTAGGAACCCCAAGGCAGCTTAGCTAGGGCTGCCGTGGCCTGTGCCTGCCACCTGCACCTGCCACCTGCTTCCTCTCTCCTGGCTTGTCCTGGCCTCGAAGCTCTTGTTCTGTCTTCAGCCTGCTGGTCCTCCTATGCTCATTCTCTGCGCGCTTTCTCTCTCTCTCTGCCTGCTCTCTCTGGGTCTCTCTTTCCACCTCACTCCTGTCTTCACCTTTGCACTGAGCATGCAAGCTGAAGTGGACCCAGACTCAGAAACAGGCGTGCAGCGGACAGGAAACAGAAGAGTTTTGGAATGCAACCGGAAATAGAGATGGGGCTGACTTTTCCAAAACCACAGGAGGTCCTCTCAGGTCTGACTCCATAGGCCCCTTCAGGAGCAGCCCGGACCCCCGAGAGCGGGTGGCCGAGTGGTGGGCTCCCTCCTGGGTTCCACAAGGAAACCCTGGGGGTCCCAGAAATTCGCATGCACTTCCCGGAGAGCAGCTCCTCCTGCAGCCGTGCCTGCCTCAAGGGTGCGGCTGGGGTCACAGCGGGTGGGCCTCAGGCACCCACGCTGCCCATGCCTGCCCTCTCCTGCTGCCCTCTCCTGCCTGCTGCCTGCTGCCTCTCCTCACTGCTTGGGCCTGCGGCTCGGCGGCTGGGCCTGACAGCAGCCCTAGTGGCCGAGGCGCCGGAGGCCGGGGCTCCCTAGTCGGTGGGTGGCGTGCACGTCCATGCATATATACCTTGGGTCCGCGCTTGTTGTCATAGGACAGTTGGTCGAGGTTTTCATAGTTCCTTTTTTTACTCTGATGAATAATGTGCACAGAGAAAATATGCAGACACAGAAGAAGATTATAAACGGTTGAAAATGACGGCGCTAAAGCAATCACACCACCTCCTCGGCACGTCGGCAGATGGGCACGTACCTGGAGCTCGCAAACACCAAGGCCCGGGGCGGGGGCTGGGGGCCGGGACAGATCTGGGGGGCTAGGGGCACAGGGGCGGGGCCACAGAGGCTCCCTGCCACAAAGCTATGCTCTTGGAAAGGGAGGCCCTGTCCGGGTCCACCCCTTGGGTCCCACGTGCCCCCCGCCACCCTGCCATGCACCTGCTGTGTGCCCCAGCAGTGCCCACCCCCTCCCACGTCAGTCCTTCCCCTTTGTCCTCCCTTCTGCCCCTCTGGAGACCGAAATGTTCTTTTCTCG
The DNA here is from genome assembly GCA_963574655.1 of Perodicticus potto. Taxonomy (NCBI): domain Eukaryota; kingdom Metazoa; phylum Chordata; class Mammalia; order Primates; family Lorisidae; genus Perodicticus; species Perodicticus potto. The sequence goes on along the minus strand of CAUYRH010121787.1, from coordinate 12,491 downwards.
CTGACTGGTGTGCCCACACCTGTTGGCCCTCGTGCAGGAGGAGAAGGTGTGTGTGCGTGCATGTGTGCACCGGCAGCCTGCAAAGGCGGGGCAGGGCAGTGCTGTCTGAGCATTGTGTGTGTATACAAGTGGGGGTGGGTGCTCACGTTGGGGGGCGCCTGTGTGTCCAGTGTGGAGGCAGTGTGGTTTACTTCTGGGGCAGAGGCGTGGCCTGTGATGGAAGTGTCTGGGGTCATGGTCAGTGTTCGCCTGTGAGTGAACTGGTGGCTAGGTGTGCAGGGGTGTGAGGGTAGCCATGGGTGAGCACACTGGGAGGCGAGGTGCCTGTCTGGCACTGGGGCTTAGGGGCCCTCTCTTGGGAGCCCTCAGCCATCATGGCCACCCTCTTACCCAGACTCAGCAGATCCCCCAAGACCCTCTGATCTGCCCTCTGGCTTCACCCCCCAGCCTAGGCCTTCTACTCCCTCTGGAGGCCTGTGGCACATTGAGGGGGGGTTCCTGGGGTTGGCACTAAGTTTGATGAAGCCAGCTCTGACTTCATGGACAGTACATGCTCCCCTGCCACTCCTTGGGTCTGGCCTTGGGCCCCTCTTATCCTGGGCTTCCTCCCTCTTTGCCTGGCCCTGGAGGCCATGGTCTGGGTGCTGAGTGCCCAGGTCCCTGGAGGTCCCGGGTCACCTCTGCTGAGCTCCAGCTTCTCAGCCTGGAAATGATGGGGCAAGGAAGGGGCTGGGGTCACTTGGACCCTCAGAAATCCTGGCTCTGATCTCTCCAGAGTCCCACAAAGTGAGCTCAGGCTGGGGTGGGGTGGGGTATCAGCGTGTCCTAGAACCAGCCCCTAGAACCAGGCATCCACTTGGTCCCGGTGAAGGGTCCAGAGCCCAGCCTGTGGGGGAAGGCAGAGGAGCCAGAGGGGTCAGGCTGGGAGGGGGTGGCAGGCATCTGTGGGTGGGCTTGGTGAGCTGTGAGCTGCAGGCTGGGGATGGACACAGAATGTGTCCCCATGAGCAGGGGCCAGGGCCTTTAGGGAGGCGGTAAGAGGCTACCATCGCCAGGGGGGCGTGGCGTCCTAGGGAGGGGCCGGTCAGCGGAGACAGCGCCCCGCATTGGAGGCTGGTTGGGCGCCGCGGGCGGCAGCCAGGTGAAGGGCAGCAAGGGATGGACGAGGGTGGGGTGTTTGCAGAGCTCCAGGTGGTCCAGCCCTCGCCCCGCAGGGACTGACACGAAGGAGATTTCGACTAATGGCGAAAGCAAGTGAAATGAGCCAAGGACAGGCTGGGGCGGGCACTGCCAGACGTGGTGCTGCTGACCATGCACGATGGAGAGAAAGGGTGTCACACACGGAGCCACAGACACAGCGGGCGCCCGCTCCTCTCCTGCTCCGCGAGGCCCGCCAACGCCTGACCCTCACCTTGGACTCACGCTCCTCCAGCAGCGTCTCCAGGCGCTTCTGTGCAGCCCGGCCCTCGTGGTCGTCGCTGACCAGCAGGATGATGTGGTTCCAGCTGTAGACACGCATCATCTCAAACCAGACGCTGGACTGGTGGGAGTAGGGCGGCACGGTGCGCAGGAAGCTCAGGTGGATGCTCTGCAGGCACAGGGGTTGGGGTGGGGCAGGTGCCACTGGGCCCAGGCCCCACCTCCTCCCCTCTGGGGACACTTGCCAACTCCTGGGGGCCCCACATCCTCCTGCTTGGCTGCACCCCACTGTCCTGTACTCTCTCTCCCCACACCAGGTAAAGGATGTCAGGTATTGCGGTAGCAGCACCATGACAGGGACATCTGTCTCTGGAATTGTTATTTGGATGGACCTGCCCCTCCCTGGAAGCCCACCTCTGTGTTGGACAACTTGAGCTCAGAAAACACTCACTGACCTGCAGCACTGGGGCTGTGTGTGGACTCCTTCACAAATTCAGTAACTATTATTAGGAAGTCTCACTCTTGGGCTACATGGCCCCTATCCTCCCTGAGTCCAGAGGCCTTTGCTTACTGGCCTTTGCTCTGCACACTAGCATGGCCAAGAGCAGCCTGCCTGCCCAGCCTGGGCTCCCCTGCAGCGTCCCTTGGCTCCACATTGATCTTGTGTTCTGAGGCCCCAAGGTCATTTTTACCTGTCCCCTCTTCGAGGCCTAGGGGCAGTGCCTTGAAGTGAAGAATGTCCTCATCACCTGGCCACAGGGCTGCAAGGCAGGGTCTAGCTGAGATCCTGGCTACCTCTGACCCAGCCTTGCTTGTCCATACGTGGAGCTCAAGGGTGGCTGAGTATAGGCTGTGACTGGGCCAGTGTGTCACTGAGAACTTTGGCTCCTGGCTATGGCCTCCTCTGGGCTGGCCTTACCTGTGGTGCCTCTTCTCCCCACCTCTCCTCTGCCCCTGGCTGCTTCCCTCCCTAGAGCCATTTTCTCCCCTTGGCATATGAGGAAACTGGTACCCAGTGAGGGTGAAGGAGACCGTGGCCAGGGGGCACAGGGATGAAACCCTCTGCTTCTCACAGCCCAGGGTGAAGTCACCTGGGAGGAGCAGCCTGTGCACCTTGGGACAGGCCAGGGGTTTCAGAGCTGCAACAGGGGGGCTGTATCAGCCTCCCTTTCCCCCAACCCCTGAGGGAAGACCCCTCCTCATCCTCCTGCTGTGCTGGACTTGGCTTCACTGATCTCTGGGCTTAAGGCAGCTCTATCTGGGACCACAGACTCCAGGCAGGAGGAGTTTGGAGATGGGAGACCCAGAGCCCTGGCACCAAGCCCAATGGCCCCTGCCACATGGCCTCTCCAGGTCTGTCTGCAAGTGGCCCTAGGCCTGCAGGGAGGTGTGGAACAGGCTGTAGTGGCCCTTCCAGCCTCTCACAGGCCAGTTGGCATTCCCAGCTGGTGGGTCCTCCCAGAATTGTGGTCTGCCTGGGGGATGTATGACTCATGGCAGGCTCTGTGCCTATCTGGGTTAGAATTTCCTGCAAAACTGACTGGGCGACCTCTCTACTCTTCCAGTTGCTGTTCTAGGACTGCACAGAGACTCCCAAAGCCCACTCCAGCCCATGGCCCACTAGGCCTTGCAGGAGGCTGAGCTCTGGAGGCACGGAACCCCAAGGCCACCCCTTTTGCTAAGGGCTGCCTCCCCATCCACTCATCCAGTTTCACTGTCCACTGTGTTTCAAACCTCAGCCCTTGCTGCTGGCTGTGTGCCCTTTTTCTCCTTCTGGAGCCCCCTCCAGCTCCCAATATCCCCCTTCAAAGTCCACCTGTCCAGGAAATCTCCCTGTCTGTACCTCCTCCCAGCCCTGGAGGGGGAGTTATCAATACCTTCACCTGCAGGAGGCCACCTGCCTGTGCAAGTGAGGATGCGTGTGTATGCAAGAGTGCATGTGTGAGGGCACATGTGCGTATGGGAGTGCGTGTACGTGTGAGGATGCATGTGAGAGTGCACGTGTGAGGGCACATGTGCATGTGAGGGTGCATGTGTGTGAGGACAAGTGTGCATGTGTGCATGTGTGTGAGGGCACATGTGCATGTGAGGGTGAATGTGTGTGAGGACAAGTGTGCATGTGTGCATGTGTGTGAGGGCACTGTGCATGTGAGGGTGCATGTGTGTGAGGGCAAGTGTGCAAGTGAGGGTGCATGGGTGCAAGGGTGCATGTGTCAGGGTGTGTGTATGTGTGAGGATACATGTGAGGGTGCATGTGTGAGAGCATGTGTGCTTGTGAGGGTGAGTGTGTGTCAGGGTATGTGTGTGAGAGCATGTGTGCATGTGAGGGTGCATGTATGTCAGGGTACATGTGTGAGGGTACGTGTGCATGTGAGGGTGCATATGTGTCAGGGTGCATGTGTGAGGGCACGTGTGCATGTGAGGGTGCATGTGTGTCAGGTTGCATGTGTGAGAGCACGTGTGCAAGTGATGGTGCATGTATGTCAGGGTACATGTGTGAGGGCACATGTGCATGTAAGGGTGCATGTGTGTCAGGGTTCATGTGTGAGAGCACGTGTGCATGTGAGAGTGCATGTGTGAGGGCATGTGTGCATGTGAAGGTGCATGTGTGAGGGCATGTGTGCATGTGAGGGTGCATGTGTGAGGGCACGTGTGCATGTGAGGGTTCATGTGTGAGGACATGTGTGCATGTGAGGGTTCATGTGTGAGGACATGTGTGCATGTGAGGGTGCATGTGTGTCAGGGTACATGTGTGAGGGCATGTGTGCATGTGAGGGTGCATGTGTGTCAGGGTACATGTGTGAGGGTACGTATGTATGTGAAGGTGCATGTGTGTCAGGGTACGTGTGTGAGAGAGCATGTGTGCATGTGAGGGTGCATGTGTGTCAGGGCACGTGTGCATGTGAGGGTGCATGTGGGAGGGCACTTGTGTGTCAGTGTAGATGTGTGAGGGCACGTGTGCATGTGAGGGTGCATGTGTATGAGGGTACATGTGCATGTGTGTGTGAGGGTGCATGGGCATGTGTGCATGTGAGAGTGCATGCGTTTGAATGTGAGTCAGGTGTGTGGGCACGTTAAGAGTGCATGAGCATGTGTGAGTGAGGCCAGGATTGTGTGGTATGTATGACATGTACATGTCTCCCAAGGGAAGAGACCTGCCCACACAGTGCATGGCCCAGGCTTACCTTGTCTGAATAGATGGACATGCGAGTGGTCAGCCCCAGGACGGGGATGCGGTAGAAGCCGGCTGTGTAGGAGACGGGGGTGGGAGTGAAGTGGTCGTTGGGGGTGGGTGGGTGGCTAACTAGGATGGCGTAGACCTGTGGACACAGGAGATAGGGTCAGTTTGAGCAGGGGTGAGTTGGGCACTGTGCCAGAGCCCAGGAGTAGGAAGCAGGGGGGCCTGAGCCCAGCAGGCCACAGGGGTTGGGGTGGTACCACTGCTGTGCACACAGCTCTGGATACACATGCCCACACGTAGGGAGGAGACCCTATCCCCATCTGTAAAGCAATCCCAGGGTGGGGCAGATGCCACACTCAGGGGGAGGATGGACTCCCCACCTGGGTTCTCCCTTCACTCTCTTTTTTTTGGAGATAGAGCCTCAAGCTGTCACCCTGGATAGAGTACTGTGGCATCACATCTCATAGCAACCTCCAATTCCTGGGCTCAAGTGAGTCTCCTGCCTCCATCTCCCAAGTAGCTGGGACTACAGGCGCCCGCCACAACGCGCAGCCATCATTGTTGTTTGGCGGGCCCGGGCTGGATCCGAACCCGCCAGCTCAGGTGTATGTGGCTGGTGCCTTAGCTGTTGAGCCACAGGTGCCGCCGAGCCAGTTTTCTGTTTTTTTTTTTAACTTTTTCATAGTGAAATGTTAGGGAAGAAAGGCCAACTACACTTGGGTCTGAGAAAGAAATTTTAGTACATCCATAAGATGGGATGTTTGTTTATTCAAACAAAACATTTTAAACTGTGTTGCTGAGAAAAAAAAACTACTAGAGACGCCGCTGAGTGTGGTGATGGGACCACAGGAGCAGCCACGGAGGCAGCATGATGCCCAGCACGCCGAGACGTGCACCACGGCGCAGCCGGCAAGACACAGGCCTCACCAGCAGCCAGCGGCCGGGACAGCTGTCCTCTATTTCTCTTCTTGAACAGTCTGTTTTCCAATTTTTTTTGCATTAAAAACATCAATTTTTCAAAGGTCATCCAGGCACCATATCCTTCCAGTAGTTTCTGCTGGCATACCCCCCTCCCCAGCAGGCCTAGGCGCTCTGTCCACTGTCATCAAGTGTCCCCGGGGCCTGTGAGGAGGCAGGGTCTACCCAGCACATGTTGTGGAGGTCCGGCCGCCTCGCCTTCTTCCCTGCACCCTAGAAACACCAGCTTTGTACGACTGAGGAAGGGGTCAGGGAGCAGCTCCCTACCCGGGTCCAACCTCAAACCCAGAAGGCCATGAAGACCACCGGGCCCAGCCCCAAGGGCCTCTGCAGGGGAGAGGGGCGCCATGGGGTCTCACTCCCAGTCCTTTGATTCTCATGTGGGGACACCCCCGACCCCGGCAACCTCAACCCCATGGCACAGCCGCGTCAGGTGCGGGGACGGGGAAGAACTGAAAAGAGCAGGTCCAGATGTGAATGGTTAAAAGATCCCGCTAGGCAGAGAAGACAGAGCCGAGGGGCTGTGTGACTCTGTGGGGACGCAGCAAGGCCCCCCCTGTCTGAATCTGGACACCAGGGAATGGGGAGGAAAGGAGTCGCTCGCCTCTTTCTCAAGTCAGGCTCAGCCCGAGCACAGGTGGACGTGCCGAGGGCACACGGCAGACGCCGAGGGGAAGGGGCGGCCATGGGAGACAGAGGGTGCTGGTGTTGCCCTCCTCAGCCTGGGGTGAGGCACGTGTGTGCACGTGTATGTGGTGTGCGTGACAGGGGGCTATGTGTGGGGTGTAGGGGTAGATGTGGTGCGTGCTGTGTGTATGCGGGGATGGGTGTGTACCTGAGTGTGGTGTGTGCCGTCCCTGTGGCTGTGTGTGGCAGGGGACGAGGGCCCAGGCCTGTCTGGCTCCTTCCTGCCTTGTGATGCTGTGCTGTGCAGCCATGCGCAGGTCCCCTCTGGCAGGAGGCAGAAGAGGACCCCAAGGTGCCGTCCTACTGGGAACGCTGAGGTCCCCCCCGCATGGCGTTTCTGTGCAGCGGTGAACCTGTACCAGGGCCTGAGAGATGAGAAGGCCTGTGGCAGCCTGGGAGGGGCTCGGCATGGGGTGGGGCTGCCAGTGGCGGGAGGCGGACCCAGAGCCGATCGCCACGTCCCACGATGTCAGGCACCAGCCACAGACACAGGAGGGACCGCAGGGGCCCTGGGAAGAAAACTGCCTATGAAAAGTTCATCCTTATTTGCCTTACGTTAACCTTTCTATCACACTGCATGTCCTTCCAACTACAAGAGCAAAGAACACACAGCACAAGCTGAAACGCAGGGGGCACGAGCGTAACGACACGCAGAAAGGCCACGCGGTGCCTGGGTCCCGCTGCTCCCTCTGAAGGTGGACACCCCATCGGGGCATGAGCTGGCCGAGTCTGGTCCCCTAGGACAGACAGTAACTCACGGCCCGACACCCAGGAAGAGTCTTTGGTCTCTGAAATGCAGTGAGTGTCGCACCCCCCTGGCCTGTGCCCCCCATCCCTGCTCACAACCCCCCACGGGAGAGGAGTGCAGCTTGACAACACCCCAATTTGCCTCTGCACAGTCCCTGGGCCCTTCCCATCTCCCTCCCTCCATCTTGGAACCTGAGTTCAGGCTCTAACAGCTGACTTCGTTGACAATCCAGTTATGAGTTTGAAAATCTTGTCAAGTTCTGGACCCAACCAGGGCTAAAAATAGAAACACAGTGACAGCCGGCGGAAGAGGGAGGCAGCTGCTGGAGCGGCAGCCTCAGAAGGGATACCTCAATATACCATCTTCTGAGGAACCTGATGGCACAGGGACACAGGCTGTCCTGGTAATTAATTTCATTTTTTTCCCCAAAAACAGGAGTCATAAAAAGAAAAACACCTCTCGGTACTGGGATCAAGAGGATGGTGTGAGTCACCCTGGGCCACACCTCCCTTCATCTTCCTGCGTGGCTGACTTCTGCTCGGCAGGTGGAGGACGCTTCAAATCCCAGCACAGCAGTCAGGCCCGCAGCCCTGAAGACCTGCTGCTCTGTGGGGTGGGGGAGGCGGCGGGGGCACCACTAGAGAGGCCGGGAAGGATGCGCCGGCGGTTTCACGCGCTTATCTACAAGGCAGCACAGCAGCGACCCAAGTGAAAGCACCTGGGGCTGCAGGTGGGCGGCTGCTCCACGCTCTCTCAGGGAAATGGCCGGAGGGGCCGCTGCAGGCTTTGCTCCTGGCATCTGAGCCCCTGGCACATGTCCCAGCAGCCTTCATGTCCTGTCTAAAGGGACCGAGGTCAAACTTTGGACGGCTCCACGCCTTCTGCCTTGCAAGGCTGGCTGACAGAACAGGCACAGAAGGGTCAGGCAGGTGCCCAGCTTCCCATGGGAGGCAGGGAGCCAGCCCCGCCCTGCTGGGCTCTGGCCAGGACAGATGCTGTCCCCATACTGTCGTGGCTGTGTGTGGCAGGGGACAAGGGCCCAGGTCTGTCTGGCCTCCTTCCTGCCTTGTGATGCCGTGCTGTAGGGACCTTCCAGGGCCTCATAAGGAAAGGGGTTTGTGAAGGCTGCAGCTAAGGTCAGACAAAGAAGAGCGGCCAATTCAAGACAAGGATGACAAGCAACAGCTCACTCGGGCAACTCACTTGGGGGTTAGACAGGTCATTCGAGTGGGCCCAGGATCACTCAGCACGATGGCAGGACCTGCACCAACCAGGACGCAAAAAAGCAGTTCTCAGAGCAGTTCTCTGGTGGGGGCCAGAGAACAGGGTCCTGTGGGTGAGGCTGGGCTGATGGAGGAAGAGGTGAGGCTGTGGGGCTGTGAGCGCTGAGAGGGGGCACAGTGTGGTCTGGAGATGGAGACCCCAGAGCCCCACCTGCTCCCTGCCACCACACGTCCCCTCTCTGTTCTCTGCCACACAGTCTTCCTGGCTCTTCTGATGTACACAGTCGCACTTGCCCACATCTGCACCCATAGCCACTCTGTCCCATGCTAACAGGCTCAGCAATGACTTCTGCCAGTCAGCAGACACACAGGCATGGTGCAGTGCACGTGGGCTCCCCACACCACATGGCCGTGGGGCTCATTGCTGTCCCAGCCCAGCTGCACCTGCCCTGTGGGTCTCCCCTTGCTCCCATGCAGCAGCTCCCAGCCAGTCCCCAAGATGCCATCTGGGAGTCACCCTCAGAGCCTTTCTCCTCCTTTACCTCTGTGCCTGTCCTGTCCGTAGCCTGTCCACGCTCATCCTGTCACCAAGCCCTACACACAGAACAGATTCTAAACAGCCCCCACATCCTAGCTGGATCCCTACATATGTGTACGTGTGAGCTGAGGGACATCACTCCACAGACAGGGGCAGCTGGATGGCACAGCTCGAAGAGGACAGCCTGCAGGAGCGGGGCCTGGCATTCCTGGCCTACTCTAATGCGGCCTGGAGCCCCCAGATGCCAGCTGGAACCCCAGAACCCCATAAAGTCCTCAGGGCTCTCTCAGCCCAGGACCAGGAGCCCAGCATGCTGACCCAGTCTGGGCTCAGAACACACAGTTTGGGGTAAATGGCTGAGAGATGCCTTTGTACTGGTCCACTCCACCTGATCACAAACTGCCTGGCTCCCTCACCATGGTGACAGTTCCCCTCAGAGCACTGCACAGCACCCACGCCAGGGAGAGGGGTCTTCTGGGCCTTTCTGGGCCAGAGAGCAGTGACGGAGAGGCCACCTCCTTCCCAGGGAAGGCCAGACTAACGGCCTGTGCGTCCTCGTGTCCATGCACAACAGCACTCCATGGGAGCGTCACTGTCACCACAGGGGTGAGGAAGCTGGAAACCCAGAGGTGACACCACCACGGGCCCAGAGAGCAGGAAACGGTGGAGCGGACCCAGGCGTCCAAACACCCCAACATCAAGTCTCTCCAGGCCTCCAGACACCCCAACACCAAATCCCCCAGGCAGGGGCCAGAAAACAGGGTCCCGTGGGTGGTGACACTGTTGTTTTCTTTTTCTTTTTTTTTTTTGCGTTTTTTGGCCGGGGCTGAGTTTGAACCTGCCACCTCCAGCATATGAGGCCAGCACCCTACTCCTTTGAGCCACAGGCGCCGTCCACACTGTTCTTTTCTTTTGCAAGATTCTGGGGTCAATATGTCCACAGGCCTGCAGGGTGGCCTGACACAGGGCAGGAGGGGACTTGTAGGTAAGTGAGGCACCGTGACCACAGGGAGAGCTGCAGGAGCCAGGGCCACGTGAGAGCCGTGGCACCAGAGCCCTTCGGAGAAGCAGAATGAACCTTTAAGGCCACATTAGATGTGGCAGTATTGACGTTAGCAAGTTGATTGCATAAACTCACTAGCTAAATGATATTTTTTCTTGTAACATACATTGTGAAAGTTATTAAATTTCCTGGGTTGTTCAAGTCCATGTTCTCACATCGATTTCTGCACTGTGCAGGAAGCCAGGAGGACAGATGCTTCACATGGCTCAGCTGGGGAGAGGCCAGTGGCTACGTCAGCACGTTGGCAAGCCCCTGTGGCCTCAGGACAGTGCACACACGATCACTTGGCTAACAAGAGGACAAGAGGGCCCGGGCATCCCACAGCATCCTCTCAGAGCATCTGGGAGTGCACTCAGAACTACAGCCCTTGAGCCCCTGGTCCTGACAACTGGGCCTGCCCCGAGCAGCATGTGAACCACACAGGCACCTCGTCCCTCCCCATTACAGTGAGCGTGTGCTTCCCCGGCTGCCCACAGGCCAACCTGACCCCAATGTGGCCTCCGGGCTGTGGACTAAGGTGAAACCCCACACCTTCCAAGCCTCAGTTCCCACAGCATCACAATGTAAGAGCCGAAGGCCTCTGAACCAACTGTACAGCCAGACCGCATACTCAAGGCCGCCACTGTGGCCAGGGTTCGCCGAGCTCCACAGAAGGAAGAGAGACACACCTTCTACTCAGAAGGAGGGGCGGGGCCCCTCTCCTGCCACCTGGGCCCAAAGGAGGGTTGCAGGCACAGGAGCCCTGTGGGTGCTGGGGATGGTGCTAGTGGGGGAGGCAGGGGATGCAGTGACCAGGGGAGGTGGACCTAGCCCTGAGGTTCCGTACCTGTGGTCAGCATGCGGCTGCCCACACACTGGCTTAGTAAGTAAGCAGACCCACAGCGAGCAGCTAGGTGAGGATGCACAGGAGACCAGGCACAGGAGGTGGCCCAGCAGATGGGAACCACCGAGGCGGCATAGGGCACAGACGGCTTGGGTTCCACAAGGGCCAACTGGGACGTCCATGGAACAGAGATCAGGCTGCGGGTGACTCCTGGGCTACTGGGAGGCCTGAGGCAGGCGCCAACTGCTCCTCCTGTGAGTACGAGCAGTAGGGTGCCCAGGACACCCAGCCCTCACTCTGATGTCTCTTCCCTGCTCCTCCCAGATGGGTGATGGCCATGCCAGGGCCACTGCTGGCCTCAGGGGCATCCACAGCGCACCTTCCCTGTGTTCTGTACCACGTGAGGCCCTTACTTACCCTTTTTCGTTTATTCTAACAAAAGGCTTAGAGAAATGTTGGGTCCCTCTCCCTGGTCCCAGGCCTCTCTGCCCACGGAGGAGGCAGCGCCATGGGTCTCTGCTGTGCCCAGTGATGGGGCCTTCCCAAAAGGGCGGCTGAGGCTGTTGAGGAAAGTCACACCCCAGAGGGGCTGGAGGTGGGGGTATGCAAGCACACATGCACACACTCACGGCACACACACACACAGAGGCATCCCATAACCTGGACGTTAAGATCACCTACGGTCCCAAAAAACAAGTTACACCATCAGGAACCCTCCCTAGCAAGTCATTACATCTAAAGCCCACACTGTCCTCGTGCCCCCTTCTTCCAGGCCCTTCCTCCCCACCAGACCACCTGCTGAATGAAGGTGCCTCCGCAAAACTGCCCATTTAGTGGCTGAGCAGCCCGGCCATGACTCTGTCCCATCCCGCCTTCCCCAGAGCATCTTGGGAGCCAGCCTGGCCATGTGCATGTGGGTGGAGCTCTGCGCACACAAGAGAGCTTTTTCTTCTGAAGAATTAACAATGCAGCCAAGTGTAGGGATAAATACTGTGTGGCATTTTGCTAAACGTCTAATTAAGTTCCTATTTTTAGAACTTTTTGAAAGCCATTTGAGGGAAATAAATGGAAGCCACAAAGGGGACGCCAGGGAGCAGATGGCCTGCGGCTGGGGCTGTGCTAGGGCAGGGCGGCCCACACACCTGCCCCCCACACATCCCCTTCCACTGGCTCTGCCCCAGTCCCCAGAGCTGCCCAACCTTCCCACCAGCTGACTGGGACCAGCGGCTCAGGCAACCTCCTCACCCTTCACACACTTGCTCTCTCCTCCGCTCCAGTCTCACAAGTGCACTCGCCCCAGAAGTCTGCAGGAAGAACTGCACAGGGAGGAGGCCAGACTGGGCTGGTGTCTATCCCTGAAGCAGAAGCACACTGGGGGAGAGCGAGGCAGGCAGAGGGGCCAGGGAGAGAGGCCAGGGAGAGGGACCAAGAGAAGAACCAAGGGAGAGGGACCAACGGAGAGGGATCCAGGGAGAGGGACCAAGGAGAGAGGCCAGGGAGAGGGGCCAGGGAGAGGGACCAAGAGAGAGGGACACCGGGAGAGGGACCAGGAGAGGAACCCAGGGAGAGGGACCCAGGGAGAGGGACCAGGAGAGCAACCAGGAGAGGGACCCAGGGAGAGGGACCCAGGGAGAGAGATCCAGTGAGTGGGACCCTGGGAGAGGGACCCCGGGAGAGGGACCAGGGAGAGGGACCAGGAGAGCAACCAGGAGAGGGACCCAGGGAGAGGGACCCCGGGAGAGGGACCAGGGAGAGGGACCAGGAGAGCAACCAGGAGAGGGACCCAGGGAGAGGGACCCAGGGAGAGGGACCAAAGGAGAGGGATCCAGGG
>CAUYRH010121783.1:0-50055 GCA_963574655.1 Perodicticus potto | reverse complement strand
ATTAGGGTGGGCAAGGGACCTGAAGAGAAAATTCTCTGAAGAAGACAGGTGCACAGCCTACAGACACATGAAAATGGTCTTAATCATCAGAGAAATGCAAATCAAAACTACTTTGAGATATCATCTAACTCCAATAAAATTAGCCCACATCACAAAATCCCAAAATCCGAGATGCTGGCACAGATGTGGAGAAAAGGGAACACTACTACTTTGCTGGTGGGAATGCAAACTAATACGATCCTTTTGGAAAGATATCTGGAGAATACTTAGAAATCTAAAAATAGAACTGCCATTCAATCCTATAATTCCTCTACTAGGTATATATCTAGAAGACCAAAAATCACATTATAACAAAGATATCTGTATCAGAATGTTTATTGCAGCCTAATATATAATTGCTAAGTCATGGGAAAAGCCCAAGTGCCCATCGACCCACAATGGATTAATAAATCATGGTACATGTACACCATGGAATATTATACAGCCTTAAAGAAAGATGGAGACTTTACCTCTTTCATGCTTACATGGATGGAGCTGGAAAATATTCTTCTTAGCAAAGTATCCCAAGAATGGAAGAAAAAGTATCCAATGTACTCAGCTCTACTATGAAACTTTTCTTTCTTTCTTTCTTTCTTTCTTTCTTTCTTTCTTTCTTTCTTTCTTTCTTTCTTTCTTTCTTTCTTTCTTTCTTTCTCTTTCTTTCTTTCTTTCTTTCTTTCTTTTCTTCCTCCCTCCCTCCCTCCTTCCTTCCCTCCCTTCTTTCGTCCTTTCTTCCTTCCCTTTTTTTTTATTTTTGAAATCCAGTCTCACTTTCTTGCCCCCAGGAGAGTGCTGTGGTGTCATAACTCACAGCAACCTCAAACTCTTGGGCTCAAGAAATCCTCTTGCCTCAGTCTCTCAAGTAGCTGAGACTACAGGTGCTTGCTATGATGCCTAGATGTTTTTTAGAGAGAGGGTCTTGCTCTTGCTCACACTGGTTCAAACTCCTGTGCTTATCTCAGAATGCTAGGCTTACAGGCATGAGCCACCATGACCAACTCCACTATTACTTTCTTTCAGAGTGATGACTGCCTTCAATATTTCTTGCAGAGCAACTCAGTTAACTATGAAATCTCTCAGTCTTTGTTTATCTGGGAAGCCTTTATTTTCACTTTATTTCTGAAGGATACAGCATATAGACTACCAGATGGCCTTTTCCCCCCCCTCTTTAAGCACCTTTCTGCTGTCTTCTGATCTCCATTATTTCTGGTAAAAAGTCAGGAAAAAATCATATTGCAGATGATGAGTCATTTTTCTCTTGTTGAGAAAATATATTGACTTCAATATATTCTTTGTGTATTTTGGCTTTCTGGGGGTTGACTGTAATGTGTCTAGATATGGATATCTTTCAGTTTCTTGCACTTGAAAGATGTTAAGTTTCAAGGTTCTTTTGATTTCTGTTTTTCATCAAATTTGTGAAGTTTACAGACATTATTTTGTCTTCTCTGTATCACTTCTCTCTTTTTAAGACTATTATTTTGCATATTTTGGTATGCTTGGTGTCATCTCACAAATCTCTAAGTTTCATTATACTTTGTGTGGAAGTCATGTGCCTGTGTAGCACTATGGAACCTAACAACAGAATTCCAAAATATGTAAAGTAAAAATGACAAATGAAAAAAAAAAGTCATAGACATATCTAAATTATAGTTGATTACAATACTCTAGTCTCAAAAAATTCATCATATCCACTAGACAGCTAAGAAGGATGGAAAAAGACTTGAAAAACACCACCAATGTATTTGACTCAATTGGTGATTTTAGAATATGCTGCTCAACAACAGAATGTGCATTCTTTTCAAGTGCTCATAGAACATTTTCCAATATAGATTATGTGTTGTATCATAAATCAATCTCTCTCTTCATATATATGTATATGTATATATACACACATGTACATGGGCTGAAATAATTCAAAGTACATTCTATGATCACAATGGGATTTAAAAAATAACAAACACAAAGAATAACACAATGAATAACACAATTTAAAAAATAAACAACACAATGAATCTGGGAAATTTCTAAATATTTGGAAGTTAAACATCACACTCTTAAATAACTCATGGCTTGAGAAGAAGGAAATTTTTCTCAAGGAAAACTGTATTTTTAACAGAATTTTATGAAATATAGCATATAAAAGCACTTGGAATGTTGTCACGGGTAAAGAGAAATTTATAGCTTTAGATTAAGACATTAGAGAGAAAATAACAAAATATTCTATCATAATCTAAATTTCTACCTTAATTTATTACTTAATAAAGTAAAAAAAATGAGAGAAAAGTCAACTAAAAGTAAACATAAGGAAGAAATAATAAATATAAAATTAGAAATCCAATAAAGAATAGGAAAAATAATAAAGAAAATCAATGGTTGTTTAAAAACTATTGATAAACTATTCATCAGACTGACCAAGATAAAAAGTGAGAAGACAGTTCAATGAAAATATTTCAAATTGTATATAAAACCAGCACATTGTACCCCATGATTGCATTAATGTTAACAGCTATGATTTAATAAAAAAAAAAAAGTGAGAAGACATAAATTACCAAACTCAGGAAGGAAAAAAGAGAATATCAGAACTGACCCTACAGAAATATATGGAAATGTTATAAACAACATGTCAATGAATTTGACAACTTAGATGAAATAGATTTATTCTTAGAAAAACACAAATTATCAAGAGTAACTCAAGAGATTGATAAGCTGATCCCAAATGTATCTGGGAATACAAAGGACTTGAATAGTCCTTTCTTCAGCAAAAAAGAAATAAATAATTGAAGAACTTATGCTAACCAATTTTAAAAGATACTATAAAGCAACCATAATCAAGAGGATGTGGTATTAATGTAGGATAAACGTATAGATTAAGAGACTAACAGACAAAGTCCATAAATAAACCTATCTACTTATGGTTAATTCATTTTTGAGAAGGTGCAAAAATCAATTCAATGAGGAAATAATATTATTTACAGAAAATGATAAAAACATAATTTTTTGAATATATGTACAAAAATACTAATACTCATGATAAAGACTTTATAACTACCACACAAAAAATTAACTCAAAATGCTCAAGCATTAGAACTAAAATTATAAAACTGCTAGAAGAAAACAGAAAAAAAATTATGACCTTGGATTGGACAACTAGTTTTTAGATGTAATATGAAAAGTATAATTTACAAGAGAGAGATTAAGAAATTGGACTTTATAAAAGTTAAAAATGTTTGCTTCTTGAGAACATCTGTTAGTAAAATAAGAAGAAAAATTCTAGACCAGGAGAAAATATTTGGAGGTCATGTATTTGATCTTAAAATTTGACAAATGAAAAAAGAAGCAATTAAAATTAGTAAAGAATTTGAATAGATATTTCATCAAGGGTCATATAGGAATGGTTAATAAGCAACTTTAAAAAGCTCTACATCATTAGTTACTAGCTTTACATCATTAAAAACCACAGTGAAATGACATTATACATTTTCCAAAATGGTTATAATAAAAAACACCAAGTGTTGGAGAGGATGTAAAAAAACTGGAACCCTCATACAGCCTCTGCTCTTTATGCTTCATTTAGATTTAGCAAAGATTATATGAATTTCAAGTTAGAGAAGTGAAAATAATAAGTTCAGGTCAGGGTGTTTTGAGTTTTCCAAGTTCACAGTCATGGCATAAGGGCCTGAAGTCTTGAGGAGAAGGACAGGGATGCAGACAGAAAACTCTTCAAGAGGCTGTTTATGAAAGAATTAGTCCAAATCCAGGACGGAACTATTAACCAGAGACAGAGGCAACATGTGAGAAAGTCAAAGTATCTTTTTCTTGTTTTTCAGCTGAGAAAGACTTGCTGCAGGCAACAGTAAGGCAACTGTCAAATGTTATATAAAAAGATAGATAGAAAGATCAAATGTGTGTAAGCCTCAATTGAACAGTAGAAATTAGATGCAAGGAAGAAGTCAGCCCTGACTGTGGATCTGGGCCCTTTTCCAGCATGGGGAAGACTGACACAGAAATAGTCTTTAGTCTAGACTGTTAAGTTACTCAGACCACTGTGGAGTCTGGGAAATGTTGCAGTGACTTCTACAGTTTAAGATAAGATTTCAGAGAATGGGATTTCCTTACCTTAGTGCCCTTTTTGTGCAGAGTAGAGGTGCCAGTGTAGCGCTGTATGGTCACTGCTGGCACAGAGGTACTGAGAGGTGTGTGAGGTGCTGGCAGACTCCAGGGTCAGGGGGGAAACGTTCCTTTCTTATTCTGGAGACTGTTGACTCAGAGGAAATCTGTCCTGTCTCTGTGCTGTTAACATGATATGAGTAATGAATGAAACTGTTGTTTCATTCCTAGATCTTATTGATATCACTAAATGTTGTTATGGCCCATGGTTTGGGAACATTCCAGTGTAATCCTCTTTCCTGTTCCTGTAACACAGTGTATTGGGGTCTGGGCAAGATCAACATCCATGAGGCCTATAGCAGGAGGCAAAAATTGGCAGCAGAGTTCAGGATGTTTTTTGATGCTGAGCCAGGAGAAAACCCAACAGAGAGGAAATGTTTCCCCCTGATTTGGGAACAGCCTTTGTCTATGACTTACCTACCCCAAGAAGGTGAAAGCCCATATAGCACAGGAGCCAGATAGTCATGACACAGTCAAGACTAGAGAAGGTGTGTCCCAGCTCTGAGGACATTGGATGGGCTCTTGATGAAGGCAGTATATGTGATGACACAGTCCCTTTCACCTCTCTGCATCCCACAGCCAGCCTATTGAAGTACAGATTTATCTATGTCCCTTTATTCATCATCCAAAGTGGGCTTGACTGCTTTATTTATCTGAACTCAAGTCTTTACTATTCTTATAAAACATGTGATTGCAAATGTTTTACAAGCTGTGAACATAAGAACTATGAGCATTGAATGCCAGCAATACCATGATTTGATTGAATGAGAAAGGTTGTAAAAGGAAGTGAAGTTTGAGTTGAGCTCTGAAAGATGGACAGGTATAAACTCTGCAAAGCCAAGAGGGAAGAACATTCAAAAATAGGACCCTCTAACCAGAGTGGCCAGTCCAGACAGGAGCAGGAGAACTTGATGTGAGCATTAAACACATTTAGACAACACATGTAAAGGGCTTAGTGCAGTCACTGGAATTCACTGAATTCTCAGAAAATATAATGTTATTATTATAAAAAATAACAAAACTTTCTCATTCTCATTTTTTACCAACTGGGTGCTTGGACTTCATCAACTTTGTCAATGTAGGCTCCAGCTAGGATGATTTTAGGTTCATCTTCCTTTTAACACCATCATCAATCATGCAAGAGCAGAGAATACAAGTTAGTCCATGTTTGGTAACTTAGACTAAATACTTTTTGCGAGCTGGTGCCATAAACAACAATCTAAGCCAAGTGCTATTCTCTTTTCTCCCTTTTTCCATCCAGAAAAAACTTTGGTTTTGATTATGAGATGCAAAACTTAAACCACCAACTTCCTCTACCTTTATCCACTTTCTTTGCCTCAGTTCATTAAGATTCACAACTGTCATTAAATAAATTTTTGTTCACATCTTATCTACATAAGATTGGACTTTTACCACTGTTCCTCCATTCTTAGAATGTCAAGGCTTCAGTCTTCATGTATTTTATATGCAATGTAGACTCCTGCTTATTCCTGCTTTTTCCTATCACCCAATGGGATATAACAACTGTGACTTAGCAAACCCTGAAATACTCTTGTCTCATTACAGGCTTCTTTAAGACCAAGGTAATCAATAAAATAATTAATGAAATTTTGCCTTATCCCTTACTATACAGTCTGGTCCTTTTTTAAATTTCAGATTAATATGAGGGTACAAATAATTAGGTAACATTATTTAAGTTTGTTAGGTAAGATCCAAATTGTAGCTGAGCCCTTCGTCCAGAAGGTGTGCCATACACCTTACGGGGTACCTGTTAGTGAGAAAACATCAATCCCCACTTCCCCTCTCTATAAGAAGTGTTGAGAAAAAAAAAGGAAATGAAATTTTACTGCCCCCTGCTAAAAAAAAGGAGAAAGGGGTTAAGAGAAAGATTTGGGAAGATTCTGATAAGTTTTGAAAGAAACAGGAAAAGGCTCCCGCTTGTTCTAAGTATGAGCAGATTTAAAGATGAGTGATGACCTGATGAAAGACTTCAGCAGTGACTGGATGTAAATCTATACCATGTTTTTTGTAGAAGTGACTAAAGAAAGGGAAGTAGGAAAGAAGTGGATCCTGGGTTGGGAGTGATGTGAGAAGGCTCGGGTCCTCCTCAGACGGAGGGATACTTGAACACAGAGGTAAACTATCAAAACCATGTTACATGGCTGGTCTTTTATCAATAGAAACACTTTGCTGCTTTTCTGAAATGCTCATTGAAATCTTTGGAGTAGCTGCTGAGTATTTCTAGATGTCAACAGAGACACAAGGATTATCACGTGTAATTATTATATAAGTCTCTATACACTTTTGGTCCAGTTGAACACCCTCTCTCATTGGAGCCTCTTTCATTTACAGAAACTTATAGTCCTTACAGTGTTAATGACGTTTATAGGAGGCAAAGATACCAATAAAGATGAAAGACAAAATGTGCCTTTAATATTCTGCCAGATGGAAAGATCTGGAACCAGAACATGGCAATGCTAAGTTAAGACTTCTTTTTTTTTTTTCTTTTTTATTAAATCATAGCTATGTACATTAATGCAATCATGGGGTACAATGTGCTGGTTTCATATGCAATCTGAAATATTTTCATCAAACTGGTTAACATAACCTTCATGGTATTTTCTTAATTATTGTGTTAAGACATTTATATTCTGCATTTAGTAAGTTTCACCTGTATCCTTCTAAGATGCACCACATGGCAAAGGACTCTCCATCTTCAAAAGAGGCAGAAACAATAAAGAAAAGGGTCCTGGTCTCCAAAAAAGGGATAAATACCTTCCAGCTCAGGGCTCTGGTCCCATGTGGAAGTAGCATTATTACTGAGGTTTAATCAACTATTCCAAGGATATTCTGTGACTTCACACTTCCTATTTTTAGAAAATAGAGTTTTATTCCCAAGAATCATGGACACTGATCACAGAGGATGGGTGTGAAGCTTTTATGAAATGACTCACATGTATCAATATCACACCAAATGCCTGTTTTGAGCTTTGATGGCATGTTTTCAACACAACATTGTCATTCATGGGGGACTGGTTTTAGGACATCCCTCATGGATAACAAAATCTGCAGATCCTCAAGTTCCTTATATAACAATTTGTGGAATTTGCATAGAACTACATACATCCTCCCCACATACTTTAACTCATCCTTAAATTATTTATAAAGCCTAATACAATACAAATATTTGTAGATTCACTGTTTTTATTTGTATTTTTATTGTTGCATTGCCATGTGTATTTTTAATATTTTAGATCTGCATTTGGTTCAATCTGAGAATAGTGATGGATGCAGAGCTGACTGCATCTTATACCCGCATTTGGAAGTTCTGAAGGCCCTCAAACACAGCATATCATTCTTGGTCCCAACTCTGCTTCTTTGCCTGTAATAATAAAACTAGAACTCTGAGCATGAACTTAAATGATTACATATTCCAAATAAGATATATTTTTAAGCCCACCCCAAAATATACACATGTAAGTTTGTGTTAATTAAAACAATTATGCCACATACATGCATATATACATTCTCCTTTACGTGTCCTCTGTCTCAAAACTCAGACTCCATTAAAGAGAACAGCTTCAATTTCCCCACCCATTCTCCCACATAGGTTTGGGATTATGGTTCACCTTTCCCTGGTTCCCAGTCAGTCATATATTATCACCTGATAGTAACACTGGATAATAATTGTTACATATGTCTCTATAGAGTTTTGTTCCAGTAAAACTCTGTTTTTTCATTTTCACATCTTCTCTTCAACAAACTTATTTTCTTTGTTTTAAAGAGCTTTGTAGGTGGGAGGTGTGGGGGACCTAAATACACATGCACCAGAAGCCAGAAAATGTGTTACTTGGAAGAAACTCTTGAAGAACAACTTGGAGACATATTTGAATCTACTTTCCTATCTTCCTCCTTTCATTTCTCCTGTCTTCCCTTCTATTGTCACTTCATAGCTGGACATTTACTCAATGCTTAGAATACATGCATAAAATTAGAGAGACTTTACTCTTCAACTAAAGGATACATAGTTTTTATGTGAAGAGTCATAAAAAGAAATGCAAAAGAGCGTACTACTAAGATAGTTTTGGGGCTGCATAAACTATCACAAAGAAGACACGAGGAGCTGCATCTTTTGCTATTATAAGAGTCAGAAAAGCCTTTATAGAGAAGCTCATCTCTAATCTGAGAATTAAAGGATGTGCGAGAGTTAGCCCAGTAGTCAAGCAGTAAGTAGCCCATTTCAGATGGTGGAAAGAGTTTTGCAAAGGTGTAGCTGTGTGATTCAGTTTGGCCTAACTAGGAAATACAGTTCAGTTGAGCTAGAGGCTAAAATACTAAAGTGAATTTGGAAGATGTGGCCAGATTTGTAAGCAGAGAAGCATTTTTGGAGGGCTTTGTGTGCTGTGTGAGGAATGTCAGACACAACCATGCTGGTGGCAATGTGGAGACAGAGAACAGCAGAGGCGGGAAGAGGCTGCTGGACCGGGAGAGGGTGCTGCATTTCCTTTTGGGTGATGGATGACAAGAGTCTGGAAGCAATGGGGGAGGAGAGGAGAGGCTAAATCAGGTGAACATGTGTGTATTGGAAACTCTGACACTGACGGCTTTCTTGCCTTTGCCTAAATAGACACCTTTTCCCTCTCAAGCTCATGATTGCTTCTCAGAGTGACTCATATACAATGATGTGGTTGCAAGGAGAGTAGTTATAAAATGTAGCCCCTGGCCTTGAGATGATGTTAAGGAGCCTCCAGCTTCCAAGCTCTCCATGGGGTCACCTAAGGCCATTGCTGAGGCTGCAGCACAGCCCAAGCATCCCTCTTCCTTCCAGTAACTTCCCCCCACACTAATCTCCCTCTCAAAGTCTTTTTGCTGAGGACCCAAACTATGACAATGTGGGATACAGAAGTGGAAGCTGGTTTAATGTGAAAGCTAACAGAAAAGAGAAACCTAGAATGGCTCTTCCGATCACAGAGACAGAAATACATGTGTGGCCAGAATGGGTGCTAGTGGGCTGAGAAAACAAAAATCCAGGAACAAACTCCTGGAGTTTGAATTATCTGGGGAGGACCCAGCTGCAGTGTCCAGTGACAGATGTGTTTTCATAAGCCAGGAACTTAAGTAAGTTGTCATGACTGTGGGTGAAAAGGGTAAGGGAAAATATATACATTGAGAAAAAGAGAAGATAGAAGAAAATCCTAAGGAAATCTACTAGAAATGTTCAGGAGACAACTAAATGGAATAGCTAATAAATTAATAGCTTACGAGAGAATTGTTACAAATTAGACTCCTGATGGAGTGTGCATGGAAAGCAGGGAATGAAAATCTGGGGAAAGTTGTTTTAAAAGGGAAAGTAGATGTGATAGAGCCCATACAGGAGACTGGTTAGTGGGGAAGAGATTTTTTTCAGATGAGAGCAGGTAAAAATGGGACGAGTTGGATTATTAATTTGCAACAGTCACTAAGTCTTACAGATTCTTTTGCTGACATCACTTTGCTGGACAAGAAGATGAAGCACTTCTGCTCAAGTCTCAGGAAAACTTTCACCACATACTCTGGCAGTCTTTGATCCAGTATTTCTTGTGCCTGAGACTTTCTGGCTCCTAGGAAGGTCCCCACTGCAAGAGAACCAAGGGATTATTCCAGGTCTTGGAGAAGAAAGGGCATGTCCAAGTTCCTAATTTTAGGCTGATGCTGGGGAGAGGAAATTTTTTTAGAAATTTTGTATAGCCAGAAAATAATATGAGGCTACCTACCTGTGCAGGTTAAAATTAATCTCCCAGAGATCAAAGTATGATAGTATAGATGAAAGATTATTTTTCTAGATCATAGCCTGTGGGATTTAAACTTCACCTCTAGGTCAGATTTATTATTAAATATGTTTGATAAGAAAATCTATCCAGTTTGTTCTTAGCATAAAGGCAACCAAGTACAGCGGTAAGTGGCAGAGTTGAGCTGGGAAGAGGTGGGGCAGAGAAGGGATAGATAAGGGGCTGTGAGTGGGAACAGAATGAAATGGGGATGGAGCAAAGTGGGTGGAGAGAACGGCAAATGAACTAAAATAAAAATCACATTGTGTTGCAGCTCCTAGAAATGCTCTTTCTAAAAATCATGAGCTATAGTCAAAGGCTCAGGTTCATTGGTCTGAATGGTGGCTACTGGGCTAGCCTGCTAGAATAAAGAGGGTAGGCAGGGTCATCACAGGGCTGGGGGGCACTGACCCAAAGTGGCCCTTAGTTCAGACTGAGGATCACATTCATGGGCCCACTCAAAGCTATGTATTCTACATCCCACACCTAGGAAGGCTGCTGTGCTCTTCTGAGCAAGTAACTCGCCCGTGTGTCTGCCTTTTGGTATAGAGAGCAGGTGACCACGAGGCACTGTGTAAAGCACTGCTGGCACAGAGGTAAACAGCTGGTTAATTGCTGGTTGGGGACAGCAGTCACTAGCAACAGGGAGAGTTTAGGCTGTTTCTCTCGAGAGACACGGTAGCCATCAGAGACCTCTCCTTTTTGAATGTCGTTGATATCAAGGAAATAGTAGATCAACCGTAGCCCCAGTTGTGGGTCTTGCCAGTACCAGTACATTACATTATGACCCTTAGTCTGAGAACATTCCAGCTGAATGCTTTGCCCTGTTTTTGTAATTCTATTCCTTGGAATCTGGGTAACACCAGCATCCATGGCTCCTGTGGAAAAATAAAAGGGAAATTGGAGACAGAGCCTAGGAAAGATCTTCTTGCTGCAGTCTCTAGGGAGAGGCTTAATTCAGAACCTGTAAAATTTGAGGCAGGTTTTCCACATCTGTTTCCCAAGCTCACCTGTTCCCAGGAGGCAAAAAACCACACAGCGGAAGAGCATGTGTGGCAGGGAGAGACAGGGTGAACAAGTTATGGTTCTGTGTGTCAGGAGGGAAGCAGGGCGTGGACATAGAAAATTGGAAGGAGTCAGGTGGTGACATCATTTCCTTCCTAATTGACTGGGCCTTAGAGAATGATGAGGCTTTGCTGATGTATCATAAACCTCCTCATAAGATGTTGAAACTCTTCTTGCTTCTTTTCCCTTCCTTGTACTTTGAGAACCACCAGAGACCTCTCTTCTCTTCTCAGGGTGTATATGTTATAGCTGTTTAATGGCATATCATCCTCCCAATGAAACAGGCTATGGAGAAAATACAGAGCATTTGTATTTCAAAGAAATACTTAACGTCTTCACTCATATTTCAAATTAACTGAAAATAGAGTAGTTCATAAAAGAGGCAATTTTATCATAACAAAAATTGTTCCGGATTTTAGGAGGAAAGTGTTCAATATTGTTCAATTTTTTTTCACTAATACTGTTTATTTATTTATTTTTGAGACAGAGTATCACTATGTTACCCGCGGTAGAGTGCTATGGCGTCCCAGCTCACAGCAACCTCAAACTCCTGTGCTCAAGTGATCCTCTTGTCTCAGCCTCCTGAGTAGCTGGGACTACCGGTGCAAGCAACAACACTTGGCTAGTTTTCAGAGACGGGGTCTTGCTCTTGATCAGGCTGGTCTCTAACTCCAGAAATCCACCTGTCTCAGCCTCCTAGAGCATTGAGATTACAGGCGTGACCCACCACACCACCCCATGTTCAATATTTCAATGTGACAAATTACAAGCCCAGCACAGCTACAGCAGTTGTGTGACGCCTTGTTTGACACAAGGAGTAATTGGCTCTTTGCTGCTTCAGGCCTGTGCTGTCCTGGCTCTGCCTATCCAGGGGTACACCAAGGCATCCTGCACCCATCCATCCTACTGCCTGTGAACTTGGTAAAGTCTTCTTTTATAATATTCTTACTTTTTTTCTAAAAATTTCAAACACATATGAAGTTGGTGAAATAATGGTCTCTGTGTCCTCACACTAGCCAGCTTCAGTAATTACCGGCTCACGGCCTCTTGATCATCTACCTCCACCACCCCCTCCCTTTCCTATGTTACATTGAATGGTGGTTGTTTTATTTAGGAGTCTCCAAGCATGTTCCCCAGCCACTACTTAGATTCCACATGGCACTCCAGAGTCATCCCCTCTCCTTCTCTTTCAGGTTAGAGTTTTCTGTTAGAAATACCAATAGAAGCATGGCTTCGTTCAGTAAGCTGTTTATCTGGGGGCTTGATTAATACAGACATCATAGTAAGGGCTATCATTTTGTGTTTGTCCTTAATATAAAACATATCATTTCCCTTTTCTGTAATTTTTTAGAACAAACATGATCCTTTTCTGCCCCCTACTATGAGCAGTGATTTGAATAGAATTAACATTTGGAAGCTGATTAAAAACTATTCTTGGGGGTCCACATCAGTTGATAGAGAGAGGACTCAGGTCCAGGGATTTGGATTCCATTTTCTTAGCTGTTTCTTTCCCCCTCATTTTTTATGTGCTATTTATCATTTTATTATGAAAGATACAGCTCGGAAACAAATGGAAATGACTGCAAAGAACAAAAATCAAGTGATATATGGGGGGTGTTGGGTGGAGCTTCAATGCCATCTCCAGGTGCTATTGGGGGATTTAAATCCCTAGAGCCTCTAGCCTGCAAGATGACCTTTATAACCAGCAAGTGCTCAGTCAAAGGGGTGGAGGGGAGGGAAGATGGAAAGAAGCAGAAATCATTCTCGGAGCAGAATCTATGTGCCAGGAGGAATGAGAGATTGTCATTGAAGGAGTAAATGGAAGAGACACCTCACTGGATGGAAATGAAATTGAAAAAGACATCCCAATTTCTGGACCACTGAGAGGGTTCCTCATGGCACAAGCCAATATATCCTGTGCTGTGGGCTGACTCTGTGCACCTCAAGCTATATTTATAATCCACTCTCCCTCTGACCCATCCCCCCCACAGGCAGAATACAGACATCCCTTCTGCCCACGTACCACATTCACCTGTGTGCTGTGTTTTGTGTATGTGACCCTAAGGGCTGCCAAACCCTCTTATCTCAGGTGTGAGCTATTGACCATCCTCTGGCACAAAGGATGTCAAAGGAGAAATGATCTTCTTACTACTGGTGAGTGCTTTCTGTGTCCTAAGAGAATTTTGCCTGTCTTCAACTCAAAAAACGTTTTTTTGTGTGTGTGTTTTCTTCTAAAATATTTGTACTTCTAGCTTTTATCATTAGGTTTGTGAAACATCTCAAATTGATTCTCCCTTTTGGTGTGAGATGACAGTAAAGCTTCATTTTTTTTTCCCATGTGATTATCTAGTTTTTCAACACAATTTATTGAGAAAATTACCTTCTTAATGCATTGAAACTTCCATTCTGTAAACATGATACATCTCTCCAGTTTAAAATACACGTTCCTTCGTGATCTTCTGTAGGTTTTCAGTGAGCATCTTCTGCTATTAAGCAATCTCTAATTGGTATCACTGAAAATGGTATTATCATTTGAAGTTTACTTTTCAATTGTTTGTGACTAGAATAAAAAACTTCAGTTTTGAAATATTCATGTTGTATCCTCCTCTTACCTCACTAAATTAACTTATTATTTCTAGTTGTTCTTCTTTGATTCCTTAGGGTTTTCTGTATAAACAGCCATGTAATCTGTTATATCTTCCTTTTCAATATTTAAAACTTTTGTTTTATTCATGCTGCCTTATTGTGCTTATTATTGCCAATAAAACGTTTGATAAAAGTAGTGAGACGTGAAAGAAAAATGCAAGTATAGTCTACTGAGGGGGAGGAGACAGGCAGAAAGGGAAGGGAGACCAGGGAGGGTGACTGGCAGGTTCTCGCCTAGGGGGCACAAAGTGGGGTGTTCAGCACGCTCCTCCCTCCTGGGCAAAGGGCTCAACTACACCTTGAACTTTACCTTAAAAAATGAAAATAATGTAACCAAAATAGTTGTACCCTCATATTAATTTGAAATTTGTTTTTAAAGTAGTGAGAAAAACATGGCTTGTTCCCTATTATATAAGAAAAGTATGCAGTATCTGCTGTTAAATTGGATGTTATTTGTGTATGTGTTATTGGTAACTCACATCAATTTGGGCAAGTTCTCTTCTATTACTAGTGTGCTGAGATTGTTTATCTTGAATGAGTACTAGACATTGTCAAATGTTTTCTTTGCATCCATGTAAGTGGTCAAATGATTATTCTTCATTATTCGGATGATATGATGACGTATATTGGTTTCTAATATACATTGTTTTCTCTGCAGTAAGCTCACCTCATCAAGTTGTATTATCATTATACACACATAATTAGATATATATATATGCACACAAGTGCATAAATGTATATGTGCATATTTGGATTTGATTGCTTGATATGTAGTGAAGGATTTTTTTAATCTATGGCCATAAGGATGTTGTTCTGTAATATACATAATTTTGTCAGATTTTGGCATTAGGATTTTGCTGGCTTCATATAGTACGCTGTGAAGCATTTCTTTCTTTTCTATTTTTTGAAAAAGTTTATGTAAGGTTGGTATTCTTTTTTCTGAAATGTTTGATAGAATTCATCAAGAAAGAAATCTGGGTCTCTATTTCTGTTGAGATGAGTGTTTTGATAAATAATTCAATTTCTTGCATATGAGGTTCTTTACATTTCTTATTTCATCTTGAATCAGTTTGGCAAGTTTTGTTTTTTAAGTAATTTAATTTCATCTAAATGATAGAATTTCTTTGTAAGTACATTGGCATATACTTATTTGTGAGGACCAATCATAATTTAAATGTGTTGTATCTATAGAGACATATTCTCTTTCATCATTGATATGGTAATCTGTGTCTTTTCCCTTTTTGTTCTGATTGGTATTAGTTAATCACTTTCATCAATTGATCAAATTGTGACCATGTTTTCTTCCAAGTCCTTGAACATATTTTTATAATAGTTACCTTCAAATCATCATCTGAAATCTTTAGCATCCATGTTATTTCAGGATTGGTTTCTATTACCTATTTTTACCCAAGTATGGGTCATATTTTCCTATTTCTTCCCAAGACTAATATATTATCATTTCAAGATTGAAATTGTGGATGCCACATTGTGAAGAATCAAGACTTTCTTCTCTTTTTTGACTTATGTAGAGAGTGCTGAGACATGATTCTCTAAAGTTAGCTAATTTCTTGGCACAAAGGTTAGATTTTTTGAGACTTGTTGAGATTTGCTTGGGCAGTTCTAGAGTGGCTCTTACTCTAGGCTTTGGGCAGCCCTTCTCCTGGGGTGTGAACTTTCTGTGCTACCACCTCTACTTGCAGGAGTTTCAGGGTGGTCTCTCAACTCTGGCTGGCCAGGACTCATGTTTTTCATAAAATAGTCTATAATTTGCTGCCAATACATACATTCTCTGAAATATGTCTCCTGTCTCCTGGGGCTGTGTGGCTGACAGAATCTCCAGTCCTCTCATACGACCTAGAAACTGCTCTCTGCTCCTTATGGAGACTTTTCCTATGCATCTGCTATTTAATATTTGACCAAAGACTTAAAGAGACGCCATGCAATATTTGGAGGTCCTATTCCACACAGCTTTCTTCTTTATGGTAGCTCACTCTGCAAACACCAACCATCTCACAGCCCTGAACATGATCTCTGCTTCCCTTCCCCAGCAAGACCACTGTGCCCTACTTGGGCTCCAATCTTTGTGGGACATCCCAGAAATCACACCAAGGTGGAGTTTGGGTACCATAGTGGAAATCCCCTTCTATATTTCCTCCTTCCCAGGGATGACAGCCCTTTACTGCCTTTTGGCTAATGTACAAAACTAATTCCCCTAACATGTTTCTCAAGTCATGTTTCTAAAACTTGAGCTCAAGTCAAATTTTGACCTCAAGCCAAATTCCCAAGAAAAAGAATTTTTAAAGTTCTTGATCAATATCATCAAACTGACACTTCTGTAAGTAGTTTATAGGAGTTACCCTCTGACTAGGTTCTCAATCAAATTGAGCCACATAACTCATTTTTTAATTAAACCATAATTGTATACATCAATGCATTTATTGCTCCCAAACACTTTTTCTTGATACTATTTCTTTTCACATTCATACTAATTTTTTTCTCTTCATATTTTCTTATATTCACTATTCTATTGTTGTTTAGATTTTTTTCCTTAAGTTGTTATCTTTATGTAAACCCTTTATGGTTTTCTGGATATTATTTGAAATTTGCTTCCTTAAATTTATTTGTTTCCCTAAATTCCTGAGAAGTTTGTTTTAATTTATCCAATGATAATTTCCAAAAGAGAATATAATGTTCTCATGTTTTTCATAAAATAGTCCATAATTTGCTGCCAATACATACATTCTCTGAAATACGTTTTTATGGCTCTCTGTGTATTTTACTCTTTTCTCTTTTCCCATAGACTGAAATTCTATGTAGTATAACTGAAAGTTCCCCAATGCCTTTTTTTTTTTTGCACTTTTTGGCTGGGGCTGGGTTTGAACCCACCACCTCCGGTATATGGGGCCATTGCCCCCCTCCTTTGAGCCACAGGTGCCAATCCCTCAGTGCCTTTTACATCTTAGTCAATGGAAGCTGCTCTGCAAGCATTTGTGGAATTAAAATGAATCAGCTATCACGCCAACAGCTCAAGAAGATTGGTGTTTGCAAGGTGGGAATTTGGCACTAAAAGAGATCATGCATCTATAGGCAGGTATTAAGTCTTTAAGGAAAACGTGTGCCTTTTGCTATAACAAGAGGGCAGAAAAGGGTGAGAGAAAAACAATAAAAATTAATTTGCATCAAGTTGACTGCAGATAGCAAGAAGCCCAGATAAGTGGAGTAAAGCATTTTCTCAGAAGGTCTAGATGAAAGGGGTTGTTGATGGGTTATGATAGTTTGGGGGACAACAATGGCTAGCAACTATTCAGTGCTGCTTTAAGGACATGAGTAAGAATGGGTGAGAGCGCACACTGGATTGCCGGGAAAGTGGGAATGGGGAGTAAAGGCCTGATTCATGTCATGGAGATAACAGACACCTGCACAAGGTAAGAGACCACCTATTTCTCTACCTGTGCTGATTCTCTGAAGTCTGGGATGAAGGTGGTGCCATATTGGGTAGTATTTTCAATATCTAAAAATGTCAAAACAGGGATTTATGTCTTATATATCTTAGGAACTCCTGCAAATAATTAAGAAAAATATAAAACTCTCAATAGATAAATTGCCTAAGGATATGGATAGGCTATTTTGAGAACAGAAATCTGGGAATAGGATCTTATAAAGATGTGCTCAAACTCAGTAGCCATTAGAGTAAAGCAAATGAGAAGGGGAAAGAGGCAGAGGACAATATCCAGCTTTCTAGATTGTAGCCATTTTTTAGTATAGTACTATAAATTGTTCTCTCCCTCTTCTCTCTCTTTCTCTTCCTACTAAATTCTTGGTTCTATTTACTTTCTCTTAAATTACCCCCTTCATCTTTATGGTAAACACATATGGTGTTTTGAAAGAGAAATTGGAATCCCTATACATGACAGGCTGAAGATAATCTAGATCACTGAATAATGCCATAAGGAGATATTAGGTCATAGGAGGAACCCTCAAATGCTTTTATGTTAGTTGATTGCTTAATTTAGAAGCAACAGCCTGGATGTACCTACAGAAACATGGAGCATTTCATTGACTTTGATCTGAGTGGAAAATTCTAAGACAGAATCAAGTCCATAATAAAGTAACACTTATGTGATTTGAAATACATACATACGTGGCTAGAGTGTTCCATGGGAAGGTTCACAGAGATATCATGACCAGTCTGTTCTTTTTCCATGCATTTTAAACACAAGCTTAGAAAGAGCCAGGCTGAATTGTGCCACTATACAATATGTCCATGTGATATAAAAAACACTTGTAACCCTTAAATCTATTGAAATTAAAAAAAAAAAAAACACTCTCAAGCCTCTTAAGTTTTAAGTCTTCCATATAGGGACCCAGGAAGAAATATACAATACACTGTGAAAAAATATATTTAGGTTTAGAAAGTAAACAAAATAAGTGAATTATTCTGTTAAATAAATACACTTACTAATGTACATAAACTTATATATCTTCTTATGTAAATGTAAGCTTATATATGTTTAAGTGTTTTTAAGATTTAAACAATAAATATAAGAAGTATGAACAATAACAGAAAAGAAAGACCCAGGCTGATATTTATGAGTGTAGTGGAATAGTAACTGAATTTGTAATCTTTAGTGATCATCTTATTCTCTTTATGAGGACTAGAGACAAAGATTACCATATGCATGAAAAAGCTTAAAGTAGCCAAAGTAGAAGAAAAATGAGAGCTGAAGAGATGGCCATTCCAGAGCCCGGCCCAAGAGGGTGTAACAGAATTGCCTGCCCATCATTTCTTGACTTCTGCTAAACATCTTTTGGCCTTGTGTTAAATTCCACAGTGGCTTAAGCTAGGTCCAGTTCATGCCTGTTACTTCCTTCCAAATGAATACATCAACTGCTTCCTGAGTTGGGTCCATGCTGAGTTTTTGCACTAAGAGGAACTGACATTTCAGTGCTGTGGATTCACTGCTGGCACAGAAATACAGTGCCGAATCTTCCAGTTGAGGGGATGGGATGTCCAGGCTGCAGGGTGAGTTCAGGAGGCATTCAACTGAGGCTCCGTCCTTGTTTATCTCCATTCGATCAAAAACTTGTTTGTAGTGAAAGGAAGTCAAAAACTTAAGCTCTTTATTCTGGCTTAGTTAATACCAGTAAAGAAAACTATGTCCTTTCTGGGGGATGCAATCCATCTTTACTTTCTGTCCTTTCCCCTTGACTAGATGTCCTGGAATCTGGGTAACTTTGGCTTCAAAAGAACCTATGAGAGAAGGAAACAGAAGCTATGGACGAAATCCAGGATGGACCTTGACAAGGGAAAAGGTTGGAATCTGGAGTTGGTAAGCCCAGGACAGGGAGTTTTCTTTTGTAAGAAACTCTCAGGACTCACCTGCTGCCAAGAGGCAAAAGGCTGCACAGCAGACAAGCCTGGTACCCATGGTCTCCCTGAAGTAGCAAAAGGGTGAAGCTTTTAATCCCCCTTCTGCAATCCTCCTGTGACGTGATCCTTTTGCAGACTCATAACCGTCATGTTACTGCTTCATGTAATTAAGCAGAAAATCCTTCATGGTTTTAGAAGGAAAGTTTTTATGCTAACTCAGTAGATATAACATTTATATTGCATTCATTTAAAAATATTTTATATCTATATCTACTAACACAAACAATACATATATTTTAGAAAGTTAGAAAATTAACAAAATAAAATAAAAACACCGTGCTACTGTTGTTCTACTGCCAATGATTATCGTTCTCAATACCTTAGTGATAGTTTTTCCAGATGTTTCTCTGGCTGTACATAAATGTGCACATACACACAAAGGCTCAGTCTTTTTGATTGAAACATATTCTTTAAATTCTGTTTTAGATCTTTTCTTTTTAGTTAAAAATTGTCATCCTTATCTGTCAATGCATTTTCATCTAATCCAAGACTCGGTGTTAGTTTGCGGTTTCATGGTTATCTCAAAAGTGTCCTTTACTGTTAATTTGAGTGTCAGTTTCTAACTCAAGACTGGACAATGTTCCTGGATATTAATTATCTAATTGTCATTTAGTATAATACAGGTTTCCATTGTTGCTTTTATGATTCTGAGACTAGCCACTGCTTTGCAAAATATTTCATCTTTTAGTTATTTCTGGTGTATTTAACTTGTTCATTTGCTAGTGTGTATTTTAGATTACCTCTCTTTTTCTTCCTCACTTTTTCTCTATTAGTTTTAAACAGTGCACTTCTTTTTTCATGATCTTTTGTGCTTACTATTTCCTCCATTCTGCCCTCATCCCAGATAAGTAATGCTAACAATTTAAAGTGTATCTTTCCATTGTTCAATGAGGTTGTTTCCTCCACATTACAAAATCGACTGTGACTATATAGATAAGAATTTGAGAACTACCAATAAAATTAGTACTTGAACAAACAACTGGAAATAAAATATGTATTTTCAGAATCTTCAAAATATCTTCTTTCTTTTCCACATTCCATGCCATTTTCCAGCTCTGCTGAGGGGTTTATTTTTATCTTTCTTTGCTTCTCTTTTGTACTTTAATACATAGAATATTAAATGTAAAATACTGGTTAGTTTCACCTGCTTCTAAACTTTACATAAATGAGACAATACTCCATGTGTCTTCTGCAATGCAATTTTCATTCAAATTTATGAAATTTAGTCATGTTGATGATTTTAGCTTTAGTTTATTAATTATCACTGCTATACTATTTTTTTGAGAGTAAGGAATCATTATTTATCCATTCTTCCATTACTGTACATTTGGACTTTTTTCCTATTACAGATAGTGTTATAATAAATATTATTGTTTTACTTTTCTCATATAAGAGTTTCTCTAGAAGAGCATTTCTCAAGAGTGGAATTGCTACCAAGTGGGTACATGCACCTTGAACTTTACAGAGTAATGCTACATTGTTTTCCAAAGTTAATCCTTCAATACACTGGGAAATAGATCTTGGCTGGGATTGACTTTGGCTACAGATTGAGATAAGTGCTCAAACATATTCATTTATCTTGATACAGATACTCAGCTTGTCATCAGCATTTGTTGAAAAATCTATTCGTTGATTTCTGCAGTACCACCTCTGTGCATGTGTGAATATATTTTTCTGTGGGTCTATTTACATATCACTGCCCCTATGCTACACTACCTCTGTTATTGTGGTTTTATAATAATCCTCGATGCTTGTTAGATTGAGTCCTCCCAGATAGAGCTTCTACATCAAGAGTGCCTTAGCTACTCTTGACCTTTTGCAGCCTCATGTAAATTTTACATTTAGTTTATCAAGTTCTGCCAAAGATCCACTGGGATTTGATGGATTACATTAAATGTATGATGTGATTTGGGAAAACTGACTTTAAAAACAATGACTCTATCCAACCTCTAAAGAAAGGAAATACTTTCATTCAAGTCTTCATTATTGACTATCAACAAGGCTTTATAATTGTTTTTCACCTCTTTTATTCAATTTATTCCTAAGTCAAATCTATATTGTGTCTTCAGTTGATTTAATTTCTAAATCTGTTCCTGGTATATAGGCATATAAGTCTGAAATGTCTGAGTTGTGTACATCTCGATCCCATGAAATACTCCTGCTTGGGAAAGGTGTTGATGTGGCCAATCACTGCCCCCTTTCCTACACCTTTCATGGCATCAGTATCCCTAGCTGATCCTCTGGCATCAGCCACTGGGAGGCCGTGTCAGGCAGCTTCATTCCCAGAGGTTATTTATTTCCTGTTTTGGTGATTTCTTGGGATCTTAGTTGTGTTTCTTGTCTTTCTAAAGTTTCCTGAAGACACTTCAATGAAAAAGATCCTTCCTATTCACTTGACTAAACTGCCATATAACGTATCAGCTTCTTCCACTGATTACCCAAGAAGCACCTGATGCTTGAGTTACCTTTAATTTTATCTTCGTTTTCTTAGAAATGTCAAACATTAACAAACAAAAATTCTTTCTCTCTTTCTCGTCCCTTCTCTGTTTTTATATCCCATACTTTTATCACTCCCTGCTTTCAGCCGTTTTTAATCTCCAGATTACTATACAACCTTTATTTGCAAGCATTTTATCTCTGTTATCTAAGTCTACATTTTGGGTGAATGTTTTGTCCCTAAAGTTGAATTATTTATACACTGAAATACACAGAATCTAAACATATAGTCCAACTTTAATACATCTCCATTTTAAATTTTGTGTATTTACCTGCCTACTTTTAATTTTCATCTGATTGTCCCATAGACAATTAAAACTGTGCTCTCCCAAATGGGACTTTCTGCTGCTAACAAGATCCCATATTGTTTGAAGTTGGGGCCTTATAAGGGAACAAAGTCATAGGAAGACAACTGAAAAATTGTGTGGATTACCTGTCTGCTGATGACAATCAAGTATTTCTCTCAATCTTTAGCTCTTTCTTTTGAACAACAGCCTACACATGTGTTCAGAAAGCCAGAAACTCAACTTGTCCAAAAACTCCATTCTGTCAATTTTCACAAATTTATACCATTGGTTTTAATTCAGAACTGTTGATCACATTCCTTCTCTTTGTTAATTTTCTTTAAGGGGTCGCTCTCTTTAAAACACCTTTGCAGAAGTTGTTCTCTTCATCCAGAGTTTTCTACTCAACACCCAGGTCTACCTAGGGAAGCTCAACTGTGACCTTCTCTTAGCTTTCTCTGATTCAACCAGACATGGGCGTGTCCTCCCCTGAGCTCACAAAGGGCTTTTGATTATAGTATTATTTAATATTATATTCCATTCTATTATTACTTTCTTACTTGACTGTTAGTTCCTTGGAGAAAGGATGTACTTTCTAATGAATTTTGCACCCTTTGGTGTTTGGAAAAGTAACAGGACATAATAAAATCTCAAGAAAAAATTGAAAAAATTAAACTAGAGATTGTGGTGGGGGCTACAGAGCTGATTTGTGCACAGGGGTGGTGGCTGTGGTCCACTGTGGTGCACATGGTCCATTGTGGTGCACTGCCAGGCCAGGGACAAAGCCATTTGGTTGGTGCACATGAACTTCGCAGTGAGAGGAACAGCCTTTTCTCTTCTTAAGAGACACTGTAGCCTTCAGTTCTTTCTCCTTTCCAAGCATACTTTTCATCTTCTGAGTAATATAGATTAGTCTCAGACCTTGCCCTAGGTCCTAATGGTATCAGCACATGGCACTGTATCTCAAATTATTTGTACACTCCAGCATCACATTCCAGTGATCAGGTGAGGCATCTGGTAGATTTTAGCATCCATGTGTTGTGTAGGATAAAGAGACAAAGATTAGGGGTCATGCCCAGAGGAGGTGCTGGGGCAGAGGCTTGGCAAACCCAGGATAGGAATTTACCAAGCAGGTGTGTGTCAGACTGACCTTTTCCCAGGGGACAAAGGAGGACCCAATTGCCCATGACAGAGACAAGATCTTTCTGAAGCTCCAGATGTAGGCTCTGAGAAAGGCCAAGGGAAGGGGGTGAAATCTAGCTCCTCCCCTGACATAAGATCATTCCAGCTGACTAATCATTTCTTAACAGTGAGTTAAAATTTGTAAGAGTGTAAATTCACTGTATAACTTAGGTTCTTCTCAAAGATCTTCTCAAAGATCTTAGATTAATAAAAATGGGATCACATATTAAATGTTTCTTAATGAATGCTGTCATTTTGGTAAACAAATGTGGTTGGTATTATATTATAACTGAGGTGATCTGTAATAGAAAATACTTTCATGTTGAAAATTTGGTTGCAGTTTGATGGCTTAAAAGCTGTCCCCTCCTGGAAGAAAAGCAGAACATGGCATGGGTGGTGAAGTTAAAGAGAGATAGTGAGGAAGCAAATAATGTGGATTGAGAAACATTTAGAAGGGAAGCAGGATGGGTCAGACTCTGAAGAGAATGCTTGCTACATGGCTGCTTCCAATGCATGGGTCTCAAACACACCTGCAAAGTTGAAGATCTTATTCTTCATACAAGACTTCGTCACCTTGTTTGTTCCATGGATGCCTTTGTCAGTCCAGTAAATCCTAAAACCCCTTATTTTAAATGCACAAACTAGAATACGTAGTATTACAAAGAAAACCAATTACTTTGAAGTGTAGATGTCAATTTTTTAAATTTATGCAGTATTATTATTATTTACATATTTCTTTAAATTTCATTAAATAAAGTACTATTCTGAAAATGCCATGACTTTAAAGTGGTGTTGACAGGAAATCAAATTTAATACATGTAATGTGATGTGAAAATATCTGCCATTCATATCAACCATAATCTGTGCAACATGTGCAAATAACTGTGATTTCTATTATTGACTTTGTCACTAATATTACTAAAACTGTTGTGGTTTATTCACTATACCATAGAAGGAAATGTTACAATACAGTTAGAGATTAATGAAATAAAGATAAATTTTTCTATTCAAATTCATAGATTCCCTGGGTTTTATCTATGCACTCCTGGGAGGTCCATGGCTCCCAAGATAAAAACTTTGCCTTACTGCTATAATGCTTTATGGTGGAATCCATGGAATGAAAGTGTTAGGAAGATCCTATATCCCAAAATACTTTTCCACATGTACAACTTGTGGATTTCTCAAAGGTGTCAAAGGAAAACAAATTGTGAACTGCTTCTGTAACCCTGTGTTACAGATTTACAGACCTGATGAATGTGGCCCATGGGAGAAGCAAGAATAGAACTCAGGAACTTGACTAGCAGAGCTGCAACACCTGGATTCTTCTCTTAACTGTAAAATATTCCCGTTAATTATTTTTTAGCTCACAAGTTTATTCTCATAAGCCAAGTACACCTCTTCTTCAAGTGCATCTCACAGAAGTCTGACACCTTTCCATATGTTTGAATGGGCGGAGTTATTTGCGTATGTTGTACACCTTAGTTGGCTTATACTCAGTTTGGTTCACATGGTAAATGAGGCTGATGTAAGCTCATATGGTAACTCCAAACCGTATGTGATTGTCCAGAGAAGGTGTTATTATGTAATATACTGACAGAGAGGTATCATTTGAGAAATATAAAGACCAAATTGAATTGGGCTGATGTGAAATCTTGGCAGAAAATATTTCAATACATTAATTCCTTATGAGCATTAAAAAGTTCATTTGTGATTATTTTATTGGAATCAATTTAGGAAAAACAAGAAACATTTAGCACAATGTATGTAAGACCTGTCTAATAGAAACTCCAAAACAATCCTGAGAGAAATTAACGAAGACCTCAATAAGGAGACTTGGGGGAATATCTTGAGATAATGGAAATGTTTTGTCTCTTGATTGTCAGGTTGTTACATGGGTATAAAAACTTGTAAAATTTTGTTGAAATGTACAATTAAAATAGGTTGCATTTTGTTGCATCTATTGCTATGTTTTTTAAAAATTATTTATTTATTTACTTATTTAATTTAATTAATTAATTTATTTATTTTTGCAGTTTTTGGCCTGGGTCGGGTTTGAACCAGCCACCTCCGATACATGGGGCTGGTACCCTACTCCTTTGAGCCACAGGCGCCACCCCATCTATTGCTATGTTTATTGCATACATATTGCATAAATAACTTATTCTTCAATAAAGTTGTTTTTAGAAAACATCTTTCTTGCATCATTCTACTATTCCAGAGGACTAGAGTTGCTGACAGTTTCCTCTGAGTTTCTATGGCAAGGACAGATGTGAGAAGTCAAAAAACCCAAAAGTCTCCAGATCCTGCTCAACAAAATGTGCAGGGCCAGGTGATCAGGATCTGCCAGAAAGACACAGTTGATTTGCTCATCGTCCTTATTTCTGAATGCATTGCTTTACCAGGTGAAAAGCACAGAATCACATTATTTTATAAAGATTATTAGAAATCCATAAATCTTATAAGAATAAACGGAGAGGAGATAATCTAGTACATCTGGCCTACTACCCTGCACGCTGCCTTCCTTTGCCTGCCCTGGGTTTTCAGCCTCATCAGCTGCTTTAAGTGCCCTATTTGTGCTCACCTACAGCTGTCATCTACCAATTTTTTTTCTGCTGGTTTATTCTCTTTCAAGTTGACTTTCTGTTAGTTCTAATCAACCTAATATGCCACATATTTCCTGAGCTGAGACCAAAATGAGTTTGTGTTCTAAGAAAAGCTGACGTTCAGCACTGTGGATTGGCTGCTGGCGCAGAAATACAGTGCTGAGTCCCCCGACTCAGTGGAATTAATCTCCAAGCTACAGGGTTTGTTTTGGTGGCACTTTGCTGAAAATCGCTCATTGAATATTTCTGTTTTATCTATAATGTCTTTATTCTGTAAGTAAACCATAAACTTTAACTCTTCTTCTAGCTTCCTACGATACCAATAAACATAACTGTGTCCTTTCCTGGGGACGCAATCCATCTGTGTTTTCTGCTGCTTTCCTTTGACCAGATATCTAGGATGCTGGGTGACTTCAGTGTCCATGGCGCCTATGGAGGAAGGAGACAGAAGCTGTACAAAAAGCCCAAGAGGGGGCTTGATATTGCAGCCACAGAAGAAAATCCCTCAAATTTGAATTCAACAAGGACTTACCTGCTCCCCAGAAAAAAAGGGCCAAACAGCAGAGAAGTCTGAGGCACATGGTTAGCTCAGGGGGAAAGAGTGGCTGGTGGCCTTTTCTGTAAGACCCATCCCACATCATCAGCCTCCTTGTGACATGATCACTTCCCTTAGCCTTCGCCTGTCGTGTGCGTGGGGCAAGAACATTTCATAGGGTGTGAGCAGGCAAGCTTTGTTATACCTAGTGAAAACAATTGAGCGTATTTGAGCTCACTTTTATTTTCTTCTTTTGTGACTCACTCTTTGGCTATGTTTTAAATAAAATCACTTGCACGTTATTTATTTATTTGCTTTTCTAAACTTGTCAGTTTCCTCTCTCTCTCCTTCCTTCCTTCTCAGGCAATGAATCATCCAACTCAGTGCTTACCAATTATAGCTTTTGCCACGCTTATAAAAACACACAATAGCTACTTTACATTAAAGAATTAAATGGTGAGCTTCATAGAACAGTATTTATGACAAATATGCAAAGCTTATAGAGAACAATAAAATGAGTATAACCTTGCTTGAACTAATTGGCTTAAGAGGTAGATTATTGGGGGTTTTTTTGTTTTTTTTTATTTTATTAAATCATAGCTATATACATTAGTGCAATCATGGGGTACAATGTGCTGGCTTCATATACAATCTGATATATTTTCATCCAACTTTTCAACATAACCTTCATGGGATTTTCTTGGTTATTATATGAAAACATATGCATTCTGCATTTAGTAAGTTTCACCTGTACCCTTCTAAGATGCACCATAGGTGTGATCCCACCATTTACCATCTCTCCACTTTGCATATCTTAGGTCTGTCGCCATCGTAGGTGCTCTCAGTCAGCCTGTGATGGTCTCTGTCCACCTGGAGATTCCCTCTTATTCCACTTGATGAGAGCCTTTGGTGGGGTGACATGGCATGGTGCATTAGATCTAATGCAGTTTTTAACATTTTAGAACATTTCCTCCAATCTCTAATTAAGTTTGCCATTTGTTGATCATGTATGTTCCAAGATCTAGGTAATGAAAAGAATCATATATTTTTCAAATGGCCATTTAGCCATCAAGCGTTTGGACTGAAACCCTGGCAGGCTTCTCTGTGAGTTATACACAGATTGCTGAGGGAATAGCATGAGCTTGTTGTCCTTTTCAGTAGCATAGCAACAATTCCAGGCGTGACTGCTCCCAGGAAGGCTCAGCAAAACAGCGTCTGTTTTCCTGTAAAGAAGGAGTGGCTGAGTCAGTGTCTGACTGAAGCGTGGCCTTGACCAGTTACATGGGAGAGATGCTAATTACAGGGAGGGTAACTATATTCTTTAGGGCATTCTCTTTCCGCATTAAGATTAAAGGCATGTTTAAAGGTTTTTATTGTTATTTATGTCCATACACATGAAATATACCTTATGATATGAAGATAAATATGACCTCTTGTATTTCATTTAATTTGAAGGGCTGTGAAAAAAAAAGAAGTACCATAAATGATTAAAGATCTGTTGCAGAAAGAGAACTTTCCATTGGTGTGGCCGTTTGGATATTACCTTATGGCTGTTTAATTTGACAGACAGTGACCTTCTAAATCCAAACAAAATGATCCCATGTGTCAAAAATGATAAACAGCTATTATCTGGATTTCCTCACTCTTTGCACAAGCCCAACTAAGCATTTTTCTTTTCTTTCTTTTTTTTTTTAAATCATAGCTGTGTACATTAATGCAATCATGGGTACACTGTGTTGGTTTTATATATAATTTGAAATGTTTTCATCAAACGTTAACATAGCCTTCACGGCATTTTCTTAGTTATTGTGTTAAGACATTTACATTCTACACCTAGTAAATTTCACATGTCCCCTTGTAAGATGCACCGTAAGTGTCGTCCCACCCATTACTCTCCCTCCAACTAAGCATTTTTCTAAAAGCATCTGATGCTCATAAACTCCATGAGCTAGTACTGTTATCCCCGTGTTCCAGATGCATAAAATAAGGCTTGGAGAAATTAACTATTCCATCAAAACCATAGAAAAAGTGAGAAGTGGAATGTGAACTCAGGTCTCTGAGTTTGTTCTCTACATTTCCATGAACTGTGACATTGTATAACAAAGTGGCTAACACAGGGCCTGACACTTTAGGCTTATAATAAATATCTTTGGACTGATCTGATGCAGCTTAACAAAGATATCAGTTAGACTGTTTATAAGATTATAGAAGACAAAAAGTCTCTGTTTCTCCAGGCATCTTAAAGTTTATTTGGAATTTTTTTTAATAAAAATCAGAAGTTTGGGAATCTAGTTTAAAACTCAGAAGCCCTGTAGCTGTGGTATAGACAGCATTCTTACTTGAGTGCTTAGTTTACGTGAGTCATGTGACAAAGTGGCAAATGGGGGAAGAGAGAGACATTTTGCTGAAGGATTGGGTGAGGTGAATAAGCAGGGAAAGGAAATGGATAAATTTGTTGCAGCCCTAGAGGTTAATGGAAAATATCCGTGCTTTGCTGAGCATAACTCACTGCATAAAAGATGTGGCAAAGTTGTTTAGCAAGGTCACTCTGCTCTGGGGAGATTTTTGATCTATGCTCAATCAAATCCTTTCATCTACAGTGGCCGGTCAAACCTTGCAAGTGGAGTCAACCAAATTAGTCACCTGAAATTCAAGTGCCCAGGTTGCACTTTTTTTGGGATTTAGATTCTTGTCACTGTCACCACTTGGGAATGACACTTTCTAATTGCGTGTATTCGGTGATGTCCAGAGGCTTCTGCGCTGTAAACCCCATAGGATATCTATTTGTCTTATTTAGATTCAGGCGATTTGCTGAAGAAAGGCATTCATTCGTGTTAGCAGAAGGAGCCAACTTTGGAAAATAAGGAAGATTTCCCCAGCCGAGGCATCAGTTCTCACTCTATGCCCTCTGGAGAAACAAAACCTAAACCAAATCCAGCGACATGACATGGAAAGCATAAATACAGGGTTCAGAATTAAGACAGTGTTTTTGGTTTCAGCTGCCAGTAAGGAGCACCAGTGTTTGGGTCCAACCAATCCCAAGCCACACAGTTAAATTTTCCTATCCAGGGCACACAAGAAGACATGTTAAAAACACCTAGGCAAAGTGATGCCAGATCACTTGAGGTCAGTCTCCTAAAGATACTTGAACTTTACTATTTTATCTTATTTTATTTATTTATTTTTTGAGACAGAGTTTCATTTTGTTGCCCTCGGTAGAGTGCAATGATATCATAGCTCACAGCAACCTCAAACTCTTGGGCTCAAGAGACCCTCTTGCCTCAGCCTCCTGAGTAGTATGGACTACTGGTGCTTGCCACAACACCAGCTAGGTTTTCTATTTTTAGTAAAGACGGGGATCTCTTGCTCAGGCAGGTCTTGAACTCCTGAGCTCAGGCAGTCCACTTGCTTCAGTCTCCCAGAGTGCTAGGATTACAGGTGTGAGCCACTGTGCTCAGCCAGAACCTTCCCTTTTTCAATATTTTTACAGTGAGCTTTGATGATATGTCTGATTCTGCTTCCGAGCATCCTAGAGCCCATTGACTGCATACCACTGGTCTGTAGCAAAAGACTTGTTTTCATAAAATTAGATTTAGTGACTGCATGTGGATCAACACAATTCTTCAGCAGCTGTCATCAGCATCTTGGCTGAAGTATTGGGTCTAATTATCACCTCTTACCTAACCTACAAAGATTGTTCTTTAACTGATCCTCCCAACTCTTATATTTCCCACAATTATTTCTATTCACCACTGAGACATAAATCACCAGTTTACCCAGGGAACTTTCTCTGTACATACAAATTTTATGCCTCCTTATCATCTACAGAGTGAAATCTGAAAGTCTTAACACAATTATTGGTCCCATGTAGTTAAATATTCTGCGGTGAGACATATACACTTTATATGCATAGACAGTGTTTTCTCTTCAATGTATTTTTTTCTCTTTTTTGTACATGCTTTCACGTGGCTCCTACACAAAGAAGCAGTGAGTGGACATTACCATAGGTACCTGTATTTGAGAAAGACAATAGCTCACTGACCCTGGCTGTGTGCTTCATCTTTGCAAAATAGTAGCAGAAAAGTATGTGACAAGGCCACAAATAAAAAGATACCACAAAATCTGGAGCATCACTGAATATGCAGACTTTGTACCTGGTGAGCTAGAGAAGACTATAGTTGATAATTGCAGATGAAGTCTAGCTATGAATCTACTTTACATTTTTATAATTTGTAAATGAACATTTTCAAATATTTGTTTAAAATAAGCCATTTATTCTGATTTTGCCAAATGGCAACAATTCATAATTGAGAATTCTCAATGTATCATTAGGCTGGAAGCTATCTCTTAATTTTTATTTTCTTATAAGAATATAAATATTTTTCTTTAAGTGTTTATTTATTTACTTAATTGGAGACTGAGTCTCTCTCTGTTACCCAGGCTAGAGTGCTGTGGCCTCAGCCTAGCTCACAGAAAGTTCAAACTCCTGGGTTCAAACGATACTCCTGTCTCAGCCTCCTTAGAAGCTGGAACTACAGGTGCCTGCCCCAACACTCTGCTAAGTTTTCTATTTTTTGCAGAGACAGGATCTCACTCCTCTTCAGGCTGGTCTTGAACTATTTAGATTAAGAGATCTTCCCACCTTGACCTTCGAAAATGCTAGAATTGCAGACATGAGCCACAGTACCAGGCTTTTCTTTAAACATTTTAAAGGTAACTTTGCATTTCTGTATCCTAAACAACTTGTTAATGGAAAGAAGCCGGCATCTGGAGA
Source organism: Perodicticus potto (assembly GCA_963574655.1). Classification (NCBI taxonomy): domain Eukaryota; kingdom Metazoa; phylum Chordata; class Mammalia; order Primates; family Lorisidae; genus Perodicticus; species Perodicticus potto. The sequence continues at coordinate 19,026 of CAUYRH010121783.1, read as the reverse complement.
CAAGTATATCACAGTATGCAGGGTGGGTGGAAAAGAGTTTACTTTGCTGTGTTTTATGTAGACCACCCCAGATCAGTCCCGTGTTTACCAATCTGTGCTTTTCTTAATAGTCTGGTCACTACTGGGTCCTGGCAGGAAATAGATGACACCATCTATAGGATAGATAAAAAAGAATTTAAGGAGGAGACTGCTTTAAAGTTGGATGTGACTTAATGAACAATCGTAAAATACTCTGCTAAAAATGATCATGAAAAAGCATCACCATCCTCAGCCTGATGTGGCAGGAGAAGGCAGTATTTCTCAGGCTGTTAGGAGACCTGTGGCTACAGGAATGGGACAGCCAACAGGAATTAAATGAAACTACTGCCATCCACGGTGACCTAGAGCAAGCCGGTGGGATAAGCACACCCCATTTTGACCAGCTCTGCAATATCCCACTGCTTCCTTTCCCTGGCCAAAACCAAGCAGAAGAAGGAACTCGTCCCTGTGATGCTGGGAGACAGTCCCCTGGGATAGGGGCAGAGTAGGAAAGGGTGTGCATCTCTCTAAGTCAACACATCCACCACACAATTAGCTGTCTTTCCCCATGAAACTGTACCTGTTCCTGGTTTCCCTTTCTGGGAAAGGGAAAGGTGGTGCCTTCTGCCCAGTGATTCGTGTTCAAACCTGCACAGCGTCATATTCAGCTTCTCTTTTCTTTAGTCCCCTACATTCAATTGATTACCAATACAGTCAAATCTATCACTTGATCTCATAACCCTCTTTCCTTTTTAATGGTATTTGATCCATTCCTTTTCATCCAGGTTATATCAAATGCCACCAAGCAGGTCTTCCTGTCTGCAGAATCTCATCCACACATCGCATCCTGCACATTGGCACAAGAGTGACTTTTATCATATGCTTAATTGATTATGTTCTTTCATAGAAAAATTCTTGAATGACTCTCAAGTTTAAATATAGCCCTAACCACTTAGCTTGGTGGACAAGACTCTTTATTTTCTAGTCACTCTGTAGTTTTTGAAACGCATTTCTCAGCATATATGTTTTGTTTGTTTATTTTTGTTTTGGTGTTCCTAGTATAACAAACTGCCTGTAGTTTCCTGGTTTGGTAGCCTCTTTCATTTAATTAATTTTTAAATTTATCATTGACATATGACAATTGTACCTATTTATGGGGCACACTGTCACATTTCAGAGCATGTGTGCAATGTCTAATGATCAAATTGGGGTAATTACCACATCGATCACTTCAAACATTTATCAGTTCTTTGCGGTGACAACACTAAAAACTTTTCTTCTAGCTATCTTAAAATGTACAGTACATTGATTGTCACTTGCTATTGTTATTCTAATGGGCCAAAATATATTCTTCCAGCTGTAACTTTGTGGCCCTTGATCAGTTTTTCCTGATCCCCCTCCTTCCTACCCTCACCATCCTCTAGTAATCACCATTCTACTCTTTACTTTCATAAAATAAGTTTTTTGAGCTTCTGCATATGAGTTAGATCACAAGGTGTTTGTCTGGCGGGGGGGGGGGGTCTCTTACCTGTCCAGTCTCTGAAGCTATTGTTACCTCTGCTTGGGACGAGCTCTGCTGTTCTCACCAACTCTAACTTGTCCTATAAACTCGATGAGGTTTCTCCCTAGTGGACTGAACTGTGATCCTCCAAACATGTGGAAGTCCAAACTCCTGTTCTTTGTGAATGTGACGTTATTTGAATAATTGACCTTTGCAGATACAAGTTAACTAAGGCTCTCTAGATGAGATCATCCTATATTGTAGTGAGCCCTATACCCAAGGACCAGCTGCCTCGTATGAGACAGAAGGAAGAGGAGACAGAGACGCGAAGCAGAAGGCTGTGTGAAGAAGGAGGCAGAGACTGGCATTATGTTGCCGTGAGCCAAGACGTGGATGGAGTGACAGGAAGTGGGGAGAGGCAAGGAAGGATTCTCCTCTAGAGCTTTTGGAGAGAGCATGGCCTGGCTGACACCTTGATTCTTGCCTTCTGGCCTCCAGAACTGAGAGTGAATAAATTTCTGTTGTATTAAAGCCACTCAGTTTGTGATAATGTGCAATGGCAGCCCTGGGAAATTAATACAGCCACCTCCCTAGGAAACTTCTCTTGGGGAAGGAGTGTCAAATTATGGCTACACATAAGGGTTTTGGCCTCAGGCAGACTTGCATATGAAATCACTCTGATAAAGAATAACTGATTGGGCTACATTACTAACCTGCTAAGCTTCAGGTTTCTTTTTCTTTTTCTTCATGTATTAGGGTAATAATGTTTACCTTATAGGATTGTGATAAGAATTCAATGAGACAGTCATGGAAAACAGCTGCGTGTTGTGAGAGCTCAGTTAGTGCTGGTTTTATTGTTCCTCTAAAACTCCTGCTCCTCTCAAAACTAAGTGACCCCTTTTTTATATGCTTCAATAGCACCTTATATTCTTCCTTACTTCATAATCCCTTTGTTTGGTTACACATCTTTTCCCTCAGCTGCCTATAAGCTCATTAAAAGCAGAGCCCTGTCTCAGTCCGGGTCATTACAAGGGTGGTGCCACCACGGTGCTTTCCAGGAGGGCCCAGGATAGCAGTATGAAAGAGTAACAAGGTGTCTCATGGATGTTATTCTGTGACCCTGTCAGTGCTCTGTAGCAGTTGATCCCAAACTTTTTGGTACTAGGGACCAGTTTCATGAAGACAATTTTTCCACAGGGGATGATTTCAGAATGATTCTAGCACATTACATTAATCGTGCACTTTATTTCTGTTGTTATTATACTGTGATTTATAATGAAATAATTATGCAACTCACCATAATGCAGAATCAGTGGGAGCCCTGAGCTTGTTTTCCTGCAACTAGACAGTCCCATCTGGGGGTGACATGAGACAGTGATGCCTGAAGTGTGTTGCTTATGTCCAGACTACTCTGTAATCTCATTTTGTAATCGCTGTCTCTGCAGAATACCCTGCTTCACAAACATAGGATGATGGAAAAGGAAGCCAGCTTTTCAGTGCTTTTGTGGCAATCTCAGGATATCTTGCCTCGACTTTGATGTGGAATGTATGGAGATTTGAAGTTGTCTCAAATGTACTTTTAAGCTCACTGTCATTGCCAATCTCAAGCTGTTGATCCTCTTCTAGTACAAAGTTGATTGCCCTGTCTTATTCACAAATGGGTCTTAGATCCATTCCTTCCTAGACTAGAGCTCTTCTGTGGTTGGGAAGTGATGCTCAAACTCCTCTGGAAGCTGAGATGGGTGACCATGTATCAGCTGGGAGGAAGAAGGCCCAGCTCATCTCTTTCAAAATCTCTGCTAATGTTTGAAACATTTCAAAACTCCCAGTGTTCACTGGTCACCCCCCAAATTCCAGTTTGGCTTTGAATGCATCCACTTCATTTCCAGACTTGAACACAGTTGCTCTCCCCTGACTGATTAAGTTCATGTATCAGGTTGAGTAAGTTACACAAGTAAGCAAGTTTTGCAACCTAATCTGTGTCACAGAAATGTGCTGCCAGTGGTGACTGTTTTTCTAAAAGAAATCTCTGGAGTGGTTCTCATGACTCAAAAGTTCTGGCCCGTGATAAACATTTAGAAGCCATCTCATTTCTGCGTATAAGGCATGTGTGCTCTGCGTCCATCTCCTTACAGAGATGTGCGAACAGACGCCAGTTAAGGGCATGAACTTTCGTGTGGCTGATAATTTTAATCACATTCTATAAACCATTGATTAGTTTAGAGGACATATTTTAGCTAGTCAGCATTTCTCTATGCTGATAGTGCATAGACTCATGTTCAGAAGTGACCTCCCTGACCCAAGGAGTGAAACTGGAAAGCCCTCTACTCATGGCGGCCGTCTGCACATTTACTAACATAAAGTGACCACTTTAGTTTTCCTGACGTGCCAGTCAAAGACTTGAATAGCTCTGCAGCTACGGTGTTGGTTGACAACAAAAGGGCACACAACATATTCTCATGTGCATCCTCCTGAAAATATATCACACACAAACAGCGTTGTTGCCTTGTTGTCAACATTGGTAGACTCGTCAACCTGGATTGTGTACCACAGTGACTCACTAATCCTCTCTGACAGTTGTCCTCAATGTCCTCTGGTATTTCATTCACTCTTCTAGTTACAGTGCTAATTGAAAGAGGAACACGTGCCAGCTTTTGAATCGTACCTTCCCCTAAAAGTTCATAGCAAATGTCCTTGGCAGCAGGCAGGACTAACTGTCCACCAGCAGGAAAGGGCTTCTCAGCTTCAGCAGTTCAATTCAAAACTCCCAGTGTTCACTGGTCACCCCCTTAATTCCAGTTTGGCTTTGAATGCATCCACTTCATTTCCTGACTTGAACACAGTTGCTCTCCCCTGACTGATTAAGCTCATGTACCAGGGGCAGACACGTCTGATGCAGTGGTAGCCTTTAAGAATTGCTTCTGTTCTTTGTGTTCATGCTTTTTATCTTTTGTAAAACTCCAAAGATTTTTGTTCTAATGCAGTGCTTGTTCTTCACATGACGAAGCAGTTTTGAAGTTTCATGGCTTTGTTGGATAGCGGGTGGTCCCATATTATAGAAGGTGGGTGTGGAGAATGTGAATCACCTGTTACAATGAACTTGTAACTTAAGTAGGCCTCGCAGTATTTTCTTTAAAATGCAGTTCACTTTGTTGGCAGTCTTAGAGTCTTCTGCTGTCTCATCATTGTTTCTTTCCCCCTTTTCAAAGAATCTTTCTATTTTTGCTAGAGGTAGTGTGTGGGCTGACCCAGACTGTGACTAAGACAAGCCTGCAGTGTAGGGAAGAGGTACGGATGGAAGAGGGAAATAAAATAATGGGCAGGCCACACGCCGCCTAAAATAAGCAGCTGTACAATTGCAGCACATCAACTCATTTGCCACTATGCAGTCTGCCACCAGGTGCCGCTTAATTGTCACTTGCCACTCAGGGACAGGGCTTTAATATGAGCTTGCAAGCAACTGATTTATTTTGATCTCTGTGCAATGCAACCTCTCTGCTATTGACGCTCTGTATTTGCAGCCGCTCCCCAGAACTAGTATCACCGTGTCAGCTTCAGCTCAGCGTATTGGGCCTTAGAGTCTTATAAGGACCTGCAACCTAGATCCCTCCTTGTGCAGTTTACAGTACAGTTCATGCCTCTATGCAAATTTAATGCCGCTGCTGATGTGATAAGATGTAGAACTCAGACAGTGATGTAAGCATCGAGTGTAGCTGCAAATATAGGAGAAGCTTCCTTTGCTCCCACTGCTCACCTGCTGCTGTGCAGCTCGGTTCCTAACAGGCCAAGGACTGGTGCCAGAGCTCTGTAGGACGCAGGTCTATGGGACTGATGGGAAAATTCTTGAAACTTATACAGAGAAGAAACAGCAATCAGTTCATATAAATGTATTTATTATTGACCCTATTCATTGTTGCAAACCAGCGTGGGGCAGGGGAGTGAACCAGAGTGGAATTGGTGGGGATTGAGATAAATACAGCACAAGAGAAGGCACAGAGACAAAAGTTGGGATCAGGAGGCCTGACTGAACTGATGGCTGCAGCCAGCACCAAAGCACAAAATCAGCTTTATTTTATAATATCTTGACAGGGTTCTCTACAGGGAAGTGCCATAGACAATATGGGGAAGTAGCATAAACAAAAGACATAGTTTTGGTCTTACAGCATGATTGGAACATGTAAAAGACTTGGGTAAAGACAAATCATCTCCTTAATGGTTTCTACTCAGCTTTGTTAACATATGACAAGAAGTAAGAAGGGAAAGATCACAAGGATCTCTGTCTAGTTCTTGAAAATTAACTAGACAAAGAAAGAGATACATGACTCTGGCAGAGGGAACGTGAAGAAAGAAATGGAAGAGAAGTAGTGGGGGGTTCATTCCCTGAATGTTCCCCAGGCCGTGGGGGCCCTGCCACCTCATGGCCCACTGTCCACAATTCATGACCCCAATTGAGAATTTCTTGCTCTTTGAAGTAAGTCTACACTGAAATTCCCACCTCCCGTCTCTGGCCAAGCTAGTCCCTTTCGGGTCTACTCTGTATATGTTTCTACTATGACTACTTCCCTTACAGTGCTGAACAGTCCATATGTACTTGTTTCTGGGCTATAGACTGTGCACAAGGGTCATGTATTATTCATCTTTTTATCTCCAGTGCCTGGCAAGGTGCTTGAGCATGTAATAGGCAACAATGAATATTTCATGAATGAGTTAACAAATGATTGAATTGGATCTTGTTGTTTACGGGTGATTAAAAAAAAAGGATCCTGAGATTGTCAGTTGTTCACCCATGACTTATTTGGAAGTTTGGAGTCAGAATCCAAAACTCCTAATGCCAACTTTTATGCTTGCTTTACTAAATTGAAAAGCAAATACTTTTTTTAGAATAATGAGTCAATATCCAACATCAATTCTAATTCTTACATAATGTTGTACACCCCCCCCCCCACAGCAAAGTTAATCCTTCACCACTTCTTAGGTATGAGTCAGTGAAATTTGGAGCACAGCGGAATTGCAAAGCCTGAATTGTTTGTCACGGGCTAAATTGCTGTCTTCCCATGAGGTTGCTGTCCCACTTAAATCATAATTCGTGTGCTGTCCTATCTTGATTTAGGCTTCGAGGAATGTCAAACATTTTTTATCAGAGGCTGCATAATGCAACCAATTTTTAGAATGGTCTTGGGTATAATAATCTCTTCCATAAGGCTAGTCCCATAGAGGGGAGAATGCTGTCATGATACTTTGATGAAAGCTAATTATGTCCCCCTTCCTTAATCCTTCTTCCACCATGCCAAAGAATGACGACTATCAGGAGATTGCCAGCTGGACCATTCTCCTCCTTCACGCAGACACCGACTGTCAAGAACTTTATTTACCACCAAGATGGAAAGTATCTTTCTTCCTGCCTTAGGGCTTCCACATATATTTTTGACAGCCTTTACTTTATCAAAGAAATTTTGTCAATTTAAAAACTGTGGCCTTCCTTACTGTGGTTGAATATCAAATTTTAGATACAGAAGGATCTCTTTAATGCCAATGTAAAAGAAAATTTAAGGCCAAATTAGAGAAGATTTATGCTTCTGAAAGGGCATTAGTGCTATAAAGATGACCATGGCATTCCTTCAGCAGGATTTCCTGACCACTGAATTTTCACCAGACACCACAGTTATTTTAGGACATTAGCTTGTATATATACCATATGCATGTCAGGTAACATATATGCAGTATATATTACATATATCATATATAATATGTATGTGCTATGACCATTGAAGGAGGGTCATAACATATATATGTATAAAATATATATATAAATGTATATATAAATTTATGCAAAGATTTCTGATAGATGAGGTAGTTGGTAAAGAAACATAGGATCAAGTGTCTCTGTGGCTAATGTATCTCCTCAAGTTGCAAAACCAGTGCTGCCGGGACTTGATGCATCCTCCTAGAACATGGCTTGTCAGGTCGCTATCTAAAGGCTTTTTTCTGCCTTTTCTTGAAATAAAGCAGAGATTCTGTGCCATGGCTGCACCTTAGAAATATCTGTAGAGCTTTTTAAAAAAAAACCCTAATAATTGGGCTCCATTCTAGCCCAATTAGATCAGAATACCCAGGTACGAGGTCCTGGCACGGTACCTTTAAAGGCTCCTTACATCATTCTATTGTGCTAAAGCCACAATTCAAACTTTTAGCCAGAAGTCACATTATGGGGCTGATAAAGTCCCCAGAAATACATTTGAAACAGCATCGCATGACCTTCCACTGTCAACAGGCTACCCAAATGGTTATAAATTGTGTTCATTTGCATCAGTACTCTCCCTGCTCACCCCTGCAAACTCCTTCCCCAAGGCATCATTTCCAAACAATTTCAAAATGCCAATTTAACTGAAAGGTCAAATCAAAGTAAGACAAGGGTGAACAAATGAGCCTATGCTATGGCCAGAACAGTGTCAAGCCCGAAATCAATGACAGTAACACAGCAGAAGTATTTTAGGCAGACTGAATTTTGATTTTAAAATTTCAGCTACTCTTGCTTCAGCCTAGTCTGATTGCCAGGGCTGTCCTTGTGCACTTCCCATGTTGCTATACTTTTCACTGATGCTTCTGCTTAATTGGCTGCATCTTCCTTGCAGTTTGCACCAAAGGCAAAGATACTAGGAAAAACCTTCACTAAGTCCTGAGCCAGTTAATATGGAAAGAGTCTTTATGATCAAGTTGAGCTCTTTCTCCCAGCTATGAACCTGTGCTCTAGGCCCATAGCACTCCACAAAAGCCAGGGCGCATCGCCCAGGCCTGTGGTGTCTGGTGACCTGAAAGAAGGATTGGGGCTATTTTCTGCTTAAAATTCACTCCTCGTTCTGACTCAAGTAGGCAGACAGCAGCTGTGGTGAAACTTCTATTTGTTCCAATTGGTTCTTTCATTCCCTACTGGGTCATCTTGTAAATTGGCAGTTATAAGTAATGACAAAGAGGCCCTCTCAAGGCTGGCAGGTGTGATGAGCAGGTAACATGCTGGCACATCACCTGCAGTAAAACAATCTCTCCGCTGGCCCCCTGAGGTGGAAAAAAGTTCCCCTCCTTCATCTGTGCTCCCCAGCATGTACTGAAATCTCAGTTTCTCTTCAACATGTGCCTTGGACCTTGGTTTGATTTAATCTCATAGCTGCCTCTGCTTTCTTGGTTTATAAAACATCTGAACTGTTTAAAAGGAAGTAGAGTGAGCTGGCATACATATTGACTTCATTTTGGTAAGAGAGTTCACTAGTTGGTGAAAAACATCATTTACCACGATGGAAAGAGCCACTAATGAACATCAGATCCTGGAGGAATAGCATTTCAGGGTTGGCTCTGATTATGGTCCCCAAATTTAAGAATCCAGGGCTAAATCCACTGATATGTTATTGAGGAAAAACCCAACTGGTTTATGGAGTCATTGTATTTTTTAAGTTGAGCCTATTTCATTAAATTGTCATCTATTTAAATTTAGTGAAAAGAGGTACGGTGGCTCACACCTGTAGTCCTAGCATTCTGGGAGGCAGAGACAGGAGGATTACTTCAAGTGAGGAGTTTGAGACCAGCCTGGACAAGAGGAAGACCCTGTCCCTACTAAAAATAAAAAAACTACCCAGGCATTGTGGCAGGTGCCTGTAGTCTCATCTCCTAGGGATGCTGAGGCAAGAAGATTGCTTGAACTCAGGAGTTTGAGGTTGCTGTGAGCTAGGCTGATGCCACAACACTGTACCCAGGGCAACAGAGTGAGACTCTGTCTCAAAAAGTAAACAAATTGATTAATTAGTTTTGTAAAATAGATCTGTTATTTATTTGTATTAGATTATTTTGCTGTATTTTGTGAGGGCATCAAGGGTGACTTGTATAGATTTTAATCTGGTTTTCACAAGTCCATTTCTTGCATGTCAGGGATCAGTAACTGATATTCTGGGCTATTGAAAAAAATAAATTTAAATTGATAAAGGTCTTTGGTTTGAGAGTATTATAATTAAATGCCTTATTCTTTCTTTTTCTTGTTAGTAGTTATTGGTCCTGATGGTTTGTTTTGTTTTGTACTGAGTTAACATTACGGCTACATTTCTGTCACTAAATGCAAAAATAAATTCTCTTTATCAACTCCTGGAAAAGTTAATTTCATATTCATGAACTTAGATTATAATAGCTTTAAAGCAATATGGATTAAAAGGCAAGGTTCATAATTCTTGACTTGTTATTCAAAACAACTAAATATATCTTTACTCCTATCATATTGTTAGGGAGCCTTAATCCAGTGATGATTCACCTACCAGACACTGAATGAGTCAAACTTCTTTTGAAACATTGTGTTTTATCATCTTAGAATATTTTGAGTATTTTATTTATTTATTTTTTGAGACACACTCACTTTGCCATCCTCATCAGAATGCCTTGGTGTCATAGCTCACAGCAACCCTAAACTCTTGGGCTTAAGTGATTCTCTTGTTTCAGCCTCAAGTAGCTGGGACTATAGGCACCCACCACAATGCCTGGCTATTTTAGAGACAGGGGTCTTTCTCTTGCTCAGACTGGTCTGGAACTCCTGAGCTCAGGCGATCCATCTGTCTTGGCCTCCCTTTTACTCCTTAGGAGTACAGGTGTGAGCCACCCTGCCTGGTCTAATTTGACTATTTTAGAAATGAGATGGGCTGTCACCTTGGGAGTCTTTTCTGCCACTGGCAGAATGGGATTCATCTGGACAGCTTACATAAAGGACAATTAGCAGCATATACCCAAGGAATGGTGCCTCTGATGCACAGACTGGATTGCTTTGTTACTTTTTAAAATAATAATAAAGTCCTCTAGTATTAGGCTAACATGTGAAATAATGGCCAATGACTCATTGCTTTTAAAATGGAAAGAACTCATCTTGGCCTGTGCCTTTCTCTTTGTTTTGTAATACATGTTATCTGGCATTTCCAGTTATTATATTTGTTAAAGAAAAGCCATCTCTTTGTGGTCTTTTTCTTGCCATTAGCAGCTCACTCCTAATACTTGGAAGCAACATGGAGAGTAGAAGAGCCATGTCAAGATTAGGGACTAGGCGTATATTTGGCTCATAACGATGAATCCTGAATTTGTTAGGAAAAACTGTTGTGTTTCAGAAGATTATTTCAACATCAATGATAAATGAGTCTTTTAAGGGAAATTCTCTCTTATTTAGTGTTCAGTTCTCTTAAAGAGTGAGCCAAGAGTGTCACTGCTTTTGGTTCAGACTCTCTGGGTCGGTATGGATTAACCAGTTGGACTTTTGGGTATCGAGACTCAGGACATCTCAATTTAGCATGGTCAGGAATAAAAGGTATCAGTTTCACTGCTACTTGAAATGGCAGTTATAAGCAATATCTTCCAGACATTGCAATATGCAGTAACTTGAAAGTTGAAGTTAGAGATAGTGGTGTCTTTCATATTGGATGGCTGTTATTTTCACTCCCATTTGGGGACATTTTCTCTTTTCTTTTGGGGAGCTAAATTTCCTTCCACCTCAAGTAAATAGTCTATTCTCTTGGTCCCGAGAATGACAGTATCATACAAGCTGGGGTTCTAAGTGTCTTTTGTGGATGTCAAATGTAGTAATGGGATGAAAATTCCATTCTACTAAGTGATAAAATAGAGACAATGAGATCCTAGAATCTGGTGGAAGCCACAGTTCCTGGCTAATGAAGGTAGCCAGTTCTAGGAGATGTCTAATAATAAAGCAGATATTCAAAGAGCAATAGGGGTGGTGGTGGGTAGTGGCTGAGTGAGTGAGTTGTAGACATATCTATAGAAATTCAAACCCTGGTCTAGTTAGTGAAGTTCAAATGTACCCTTTCCATCTCTATGTGTGTGTGTTTTTTTATTTTAACAAACATGAATAAATTAACTTTCCCATTTGGTTTACATTATTTCAACTATGGAATTCATATGTGTGTGTGTATATATATATATATATATATATATATTTCCATATAGTTCCATACACTCATATGTATACACAAGCTCTCTGTCTATATATACACCTATATATATCTACATATACATATGCACACACGTATATGTACACATGCATACAGAAGCTAAACTCATTTTGTTTACCCATTGTTATATTTCAGTACCTAGACCTTATAACTTCATAGGTGGCTAAATTGATTGATTTACAAATAGCATCAGTATTTGTGCTTTGTTTTAATTGACAAATAATAATTTCATATGTTTATAGGCTGCAATGTAATATTTTGATGTGTATATATATAGTAGAATAATTAAATTAAACTAATTGACATAGTTATCACCTTATATACTTAGTTTATTTATTTATTTTTTATTTTTACATATACATGTGTTCATTAGGTTTCCACTTTATGCCTTCACAGAATTTAAAAGGCTTAAAATTTAATAACAATAACAATGTTTAATAAGGACTAGAACATAAACCATGTAAAGAATGAATGAAGATAAATACATTCAGAAAAGAAAATGGATGATTAGTGCATCGAAATATTAAGCAATATTAGCAATAATAATGCATACATACTTACAGTTTTTTTTCAGTGAGAACATTGAAGTTTATTCTTCAAGCAATTTTGGAATATAGAGTACATTATTATTTTTATTTCAGTTTAATGTGAGGGTACAAACAACTAGGTTATGATATTTGCCTTTGTTAGGTAGAGTCCCTCTTGTAGTTGTGTCCCACACCCCAAAGGTGTGCCATATATCCCTACATTGTGCCCATTAAGTTGGAGCACACCTATCCCCTCCCAATCTCCCATCTCCCCAATCCCTTGATCTCTCTACTCCCAACTTGAATTGAAATGAGTTTTTCTATTACATGGGCATGTATTAGATCATCTACTGTCTTCATATTAGTATGGAGTATATTGGATATTTGCTTTTGCTTTCTTGTGATGCTTTACTAGGGAGAATGTGTTTCAACTCCATCCAGGTTAACACGAAAGATGCAAAGTCTCTATCTTTTTTAATGGCTGACTAGTATTCCATGGTGTACGTATACCACAATTTGTTAATCCATTCTTGGGTTGATGGGCATTTATATTATTTCCTCATCTTGGCAATTGTAAATTGAGCTGCAATAAACAATCTAGTGCAAATTTCTTTACGATGGAATGATGTTTTTCTTCTGGGTAGATGCCTAGTAGTGGATTGTGGGGTCAAACGGGAGGTCTAATTGGAGTTCTCTGAGATTTCTCCATACTTCCTTCCAAAGAGGCTATATTAGTTTGCAGTATCACCAACAATGTAAAAGTGTTCCCCTCCAAATCTGTGCCAGCATCTGCAACTTTGAGACTTTGTGATGTGGGCCATTCTCAATGGGGTTAGGTGATATCTCAGGGTGTTTTTTATTTGCACTTCTGTGATGATTAGGGATGATGAGCATTTTTTTAATATAGTACATTATTATTAACTATAGTCACCATGCTGTGCAATAATAGAACACTCAGACTTATTTCTTCTGTTTATTTAGTTTCTACCATTTGACCTATCCCTTCTCTCTCTACAGCCTCTGATAACTACCATTTTACTCCCTATTTCTGTAAGTTCAACTTTTTTAGATTGCATTTGTCTGTTATTGCTGGATTACTTCACTTAGTAAAGTGTACTCCAGGTTCATTGATGTTTTTCTCAAATGACAGAATTTCCTTCTTTTTCAAAGCTAAATAGTATTCATTGTGTATAAACCACACTCCCCATATATGTTCATTTGCTGTTCACCTATGTTGCTTCCATATCTTAACTATTCGTGAATAATATCACAATAATGTTGAACATGGGAGTGCTGCTATTTCTACAACACACTGTTTTCAATTCCTTTGACTATATTCCTAGAAGTGAGATTTCTGGATCATATTGTAATTCTATAATATTTTTAGCCTTTTCAAGGAACTTCCACATTATTTTCCCATAATAACTTTGCTAATTTACATTCTCATGCATTCAGTTTTGAATCCTTATACAATCTAGTGACCTTTCTGTGACTCAAATTCTTTTACTCAGCCAGTACATTTTATTAGGCTATAGTTAGACTCATTAAAACAACTTTGGCTAGGCATTTAGGTCTTTTCTATGAACACCAAATGTATTTAAAATTAATTTCTCCCTGATAATTGGAAAACACGAATTAGGAACATTTTCATTAAGCTTTGTTTTTTGCATATTAAGCTAATTGGATGAACTTTGACATAGAATATTTGTCTAAAGATGTTTCCATATCACCTCAGAACTCTGTCATGATTCTAAATGCAAGGATATAAGAGGCAGCAGTTCTACTAAGTATGTGTAAATTAAAGGCAAATGAAATTAACTCTGATCCTGGTTATTTTACCTGAAATATCAGTTGACCCAAAATATACTATGCATAGTTTTTCTATAGCTGAAAAATTCATAATAATTTTAAAATTTGGAATAGTTCGAAGGAGGATGATTATGAAATTTAATTCAGTTTTTCTTATTTTGGTTATGAACATATGTAACCCAGTGTCAATTTTTAATGTTTCCAGTGTTCGAAAGAAAAGAAAACCAGTATAGTTGACAAGCTATGCACACCAATAGGATTTGGTGGGAGGGAAGTTAAATACTCTTGTGAAATCTCAAATGTCGCTGGGGTGTGGGTAGCTTAAATTCTCTGCCTTAAACATTTTTTTTTCTTCTAGGGTTATGTATGTCTATGATAAAGCCAAAAGAGTTATAGTAGCATGCTGGTAAAATATGGGCCCTGGAAATATTTGAAGCCACTTACACAATAAATATAGGATATAACAACTTTGAGATCTTTAAATATGAGTATTTTAATAATTTTAATAATAGCTACCTATATTAGAATTTAAATAATAATACAGCTGCCTGTATTCTAGGTCTCCTGCAGTGCTGACTGTTCTTTTGAGGGAGAGGTGATAGAACAGAGATGTTTACAGGGCAGCCTAGGAATGCACACCAAGAGCATGAGCAGGAAACCTGAAAGGTAGATGAATCCATAGCGTTATTTTCTAAATACCTGGCACCTTCACAGTAGATTTCTATGAGCAAAGAAATGGTTGCGATTGTAAATGACTTCAATGTGTATCATGGTTAGTTGAAACTTTGACCTTACTACAAGGTATGCAGGTGAATATGTACTATTTTCTAAAGTCGACATGATTTGAAGCAAACCATTTACTGTCATCAATTTGTCATCACAACTTAAATGGTGGTCCTGAAGTCCTTCCTTGTTTATTGATATGGTTTCTCTGCAGGCCTGGAATCTTCAGTACAGAGAGTTCACATTCCACTTGATCCTGCAGTCCCATTACTAGGTATCTATTCAGAAGAAAAAAAATTCATTTTACCATAAGCACATTTGCACTGTAATGTTTATAGCAGCTCAATTCACAATCACAAAGTTGTGGAAACCATCCAAGTGCCATCAACCCATGAATGGATTAATAAATTGTGGCACATGTATACAATATGGAATACTATTCAGTCATTAAAAAATGGAGACTTTACATCTTTTTTATTTACCTGGATGGATTTGGAGAACATTCTCCTAAGTAAAACATCTCAAGAATGGGGCGGTACCTGTGGCTCAGCGAGTAGGGTGCTGGCCCCATATACTGAGGGTATAAACTGCAACAAAAAATAGTCAGGCGTTGTGGTGGGTGCCTGTAGTCCCAGCTACTGGGGAGGCTGGGGTAAGAGAATCTCCTAAGCCCTGGACTTGGAGATTGCTGTGAACTGTGATGCTACGGCACTCTACTGAGGGTTATAAAAGTGAGACTTTGTCTCAAAAACAAACATGGTTTGGCGCCTGCGGCTTAAGCCTCTAAGGCACCAGCCACATACACTTGAGCTGGCGGGTTCAAATCCAGCCCGGGGTCCGCCAAACAACAATGACAGCTGCAAACAGAAACAGCCAGGCATTGTGAGTTCCCCCCTTATGACACACTTCCTGGGTGAAGGGCTCAACTGAAACTCAGGCTTTACCTTACAAATGCAATCAATGTAACCTAATTGTATGTCCTCTCATATCTCATATTCATATGAAATTTAAAAGATTAAAGAAAGAAAGTTCAGGCTTGGTGCCTGTAGCACAGTGGTTATGGCACTGGCCACATACACCAAGGGTGGCAGGTTTGAACCCGACCCAGGCCAGCTAAACAACAATGACAACTGCAACAAAAAATAGCCGAGCATTGTGGCAGGTGCCTGTAGTCCCAGCTACTTGGGAGTCTGAGGCAAGAGAATCACTTAAGCCCAAGAGCTGGAGGTTGCTGTGAGCTGTGATGCCACAGCACTCTACCTAGGGTGACATAGTGAGACTCTGTCTCAAAAAAAAAAAAAAAGAAAGTTCACACAGTCTGGTTTGAAACAGGGATAAATATTGACATTTTTTCCCCCAAGACAATTTAAATCAATATCAGAAAACAACTGATTTAGTTATTTAGTTGTTGTATTTATGAAAACAAATTAAAGGAGAGATTTATAAAATTATGAAGAAATATTTTGAATCAATTTATCAAAGCCAGCCATAAACATTAAGAAATATTTTATCCATGACATATTTTAAAACATCAGGGCAAATAGCTACTGTCACTAAAACTAACTTAGTCCAACTGAAAATGCTTGATTCTAAATATTTTCTTCAGCAATAAAAATGTTCATTTTATAAAGATAAATTTTGTTTACAAATTTAAAAACTTGGGTATAATAGATGCTTGCTTTTCCATTCTTGGGATACTTTACTTAGGAGTGTGTCCTCCAGATCTTTAGTAGATGAACAAACACATACACATGAGAGAAAAATACGTTTAAATTTAAGAAGTGGGGAGGTTGGAGGAGGAGGGGTAAGTGCTCAGCTGATAGGCACAATGTAGGGGTGTACCACACACCCCCTGGGTGAAGGGCTCAACTGCAACTTGGAGTTTTCCTAACAAATGCAAACAACATAACCTAATTGTATGTACACTTGTATCAATTTTAAATTAACTTAAAAAGAAAAAGATCAAAATCTTTTAATCATGCATGAAACATACTTTTTATTAACAAGAATAAATTGGCTAATATGTTGAAACAAGGGATTATGTAGACAAGTTTAGTCTTCACTATTCCAGTCTTACATGTAATTATTGAAAGACTAAAAATAAGGACTAAATAGTCCTCCTTTTTCTCTCACAAATAGTTTATTTATGATGAATGACTGATATCTCAAAAAGAAGCATTCATTTCAAACTGTAGAAGAAATTACTGCTGTTACAACCAGAGTGCCACTTCCACAGCAGTTGACCTACTGTGTACTCCTGCCCAGGTCATCTGGGGAGATTTTCTTTACCACAGGACCTCAGCCTCTTGAAATACGCCATGGTTGGTATCATAGAGCCATTTTATAACATCCCCATGTCACCTGTGGCTTGTTGCCATGAGAGATTTCCTTTCTGTCCTGCACATAGAAACTGAGAGGCACCAGCAGAGGCTGGAGTAGAGAACGAGGGGGTTGAGGGGGGAAAGAGAGGAGGCTCCTGCTTCAGGTGGGAGTTGAAGCTGTGTTCAAAGCTGGGAAATTGGTCTGGAGGGGAAGCAAAGACAGGATGGAGGTGCCAAATGGTCAGGCATAGTGGAGCTTCCCATACTATAACCAGACTATCAGTAGAGGTTTAGGTGAGCAGGATAAGGGATGTTGAGCAGGGCCAGGAGCAGTATTGGGGACCTAGTTGGGAAATATCAGCATATAGCAACCTGAAATCTAGACTTTGGATAAACTTAAATCCTAGGCAGTGAATTTCATCCTGAAAGGGAAGTGCTGGAATGGGTAATCTAAGCGTAAAGTCACAGAGGCCCCAGGTCCTGCTCAGGAAGTCCACACTGCACTGGGATGTGAGAAAGGGCCCCATGAGAGGGAAGTTAGACAGTTCAGAGCAGTTACACACTTCCTATGCCCTGAAGGTGTGGGATTATTCCCAATTTTGGCCAAAAGCCTAAAAATGGTATCACGGATGATAGAAAGAGGCCTATTCATGCAGGCCTCCCAAGTACTCAGCATTGATGTAAGTTCTGCACAGGTGGAGCTCATTCACTCTCATGGCACCTCTGCGAGGCAGGGTCTGTCTTTACCTACGTTTTACAGAAGAATAAATCAAGGCAAGGCGACCTGCTCAATGGTGCACAGCTAGTAAGTAGTGGTGCCCAGGTTCAAACCAGCAGCTGTGTGTGTGTTTCAGAGCCTGTGCTTATGGCTACTTTGCCATGGGTTATTACAGTACTATTTACCGTATCAATGTCATGTGCTGTCCCAGGCTGGGATTTCTGAAAGCAGACTCTGAGATGGAGCTCACTATGCAGAGTTATTAGGGAGTGCCCGTGAGACCAATACCTGTGGGAAAGGAAGCAGGACTCGGAAGAGGAAAAAGTCAGCTTATAGGAAGCTCTGGAGAAGAGCAGCCAAAGGGAGTTGTCCCATGTTGGATTGAAATGGCCAGGCCTGCCTCAGGAAGACCATGATCTTGGCCAAGCAAGGCAGCCCTCTGAAGCCGGACTACTGCCACCACTCCCAGGTTCCAGGAATTTTTTTTTTTTTTTTTTTTTTTTTTTATTAAATCATAGCTGCGTACATTAGTGCAATCAAGGGGTACAATGTGTTGGTTTCCTATACAATCTGAAACGTTTTCATCAAACTGTTTAACATAGCCTTCATGGCATTTTCTTAGTTATCGTATGAAGACATTTGTATTCTGCATTTGCTAAGTTTCTCCTGAACCCTTCTAAGATGCACCATAGGTGTGGCCCCACAAATTACCCTCCTTCCACCCCAACCTCCTCCCTCCCCTCCCTTCCCATATTCTTGTGCTATAGTTGTGTTATAGCCTTCATATGAAACCTTTAAATTACCTTCATAGTAGGGCTGAGTACATTGGATACTTTTTCTTCCATTCTTGAGATACTTTGCTAAGAAGAATATGTTCCAGCTCCATCCATGTAAACATGAAAGACGTAAAGTCTCCATCTTTCTTTAAGGCTGCATAGTATTCCATGGTATACATGTCCCACAATTTATTGATCCATTCGTGGGTCGATGGGCACTTGGGCTTCTTTCATGACTTAGCAATTATGAATTGGGCTGCAATAAACATTCTGGTACAGATGTCTTTGTTGTAATGTGATTTTTGGTCTTCTGGGTATATACCTAGTAAAGGAATTATAGGATCAAATTGTAGGTCTATTTTTAGATCTCTACATACTCTACAAACATCCTTCCAAAAGGAACATGTTAGTGTGCATTCCCTCCAGCAGTGTAGAAATGTTCCCTTTTCTCCACATCCATGCCAACATCTCTGGTTTTGGGATTTCGTGATGTGGGCTAATCTTATTGAAGTTAGGTGATATCTCAAAGTAGTTTTTATTTGCATTTCTCTGATGATTAAGGATGGTGAGCATTTTTTCATGTGTCTGTAGGCCATGTGCCTGTCTTCTTTAGAGAAGTTTCTCTTCGAGTCCTTTTCCCACCCTGAGAT
>CAUYRH010121781.1:0-32363 GCA_963574655.1 Perodicticus potto | reverse complement strand
AAATTGAAAACAAAAGAATCATTCAGAAAATAAATTAAACAAAAAGTCATTTTTTTGAAAAAATAAATAAAATTGATAAAACTTTGGCCTGACTCACTAGAAACAGAAAAGTAAAATCTCTAATTACCTCAATCAAAAATGATAAAGGGGAAATAATAATAGAATCCACATAGACAAAAGAGATCATCTCTGAATAACAAAAATCTCTTTGCCCAGAAATTTGACAATGTGAAGGAAATGGATCAATACTTGGAACCACACACTCTATTTAGACTTAACCAAGAAGAAATAGAGCTCTTGGCCAGACTAATTTCAAGACCTGAGATAGAAGAAACAATAAAAAATGCCTCCCCCCAAATCCCTGGCCCAGATGGCTTCACAGCAGGATTCTATCAAACCTTCAAAAAAGGGCAGTGCCTGTGACTCATTGAGTAGGGCACCAGCTGCACAGACCAAGGGTGGTGGGTTCGAACCCGGTCCTGGCCAAACCTCAACAAAAAAGCAGATGGTCGTTGTGGTGGGTACCTGTAGTCCCAGCTACTCAGGACTCTGAGGCAGGATAATCGCCTAAGCCCAGGACTTGGAGGTTGCTGTGACCTGTGACACCACGGCACTCTACCGAGGGCCATCAAGAGAGACTCTCTAAACAAACAAACAAACAAAAACCCTTCAAAGAACTTATTGCCATACTGCAGAAATTATTCCAAAAAATTGAGAAGGAAAGAATCTTCTTCAACACATTATATAAAGCAAATATCACTCTTTCCCAAACCCAGAAAAACCCAACTAAAAAGGAGAAATTCAGACCAATTTTACTAATCCAGATAAAGGCAAAAATTCAATAAAATCCTTGGTAATAAATTACATCTGCACATTAAATAAATCATTCATCGTGATCAAATAATTTTTATCCTAGGGATGCAGGACTGATTTAACATATGCAAGTCCATAAACATAATTCACCATATCCACAGAAGCAAAAACAAAGACCGTATGATCCTCTCAATCGGAAAAAGCATTTGATAAAATTCAGCATCTATTTTTTTTCCAGTTTTTGTCCAGGGCCAGGCTTGAACCCGCCACCCCTGGCATATGGGGCTGGCACCCTACTCCTTGAGCCACAGGCACTGCCCCAGCATCTTTTTCAATTAGAACATGGAAAACTATTGGTATAGGTGGCACATTTCTTAAAACAATTGAAACTATCTATGACAAACCCACAGCTAATATTTTAATGACTGGAGTAAAGTTGAAAGCTTTTCCACTTCAAACTGGAACCAGACAAGGTTGTCCTCTATCATCCCTATTATTCAACATAGTGCTGGAAGTTCTAGCCAATACAATCAGGCAAGAGAAGGAAATAAGGGCATCCAAATGTAAGTAAAAGAGTTTAAACTCTCCCTCTTTACTGATGATATGATTTTATACTTAGATAAACCCAAAGAATCAACCACAAGACTCTTGGAAGTGATCAAATATACAGTAATGTCTCAGGACATTTGCATTAGACTGTTTATTGCAGCTCAATTTACAATTGCCAAAATGTGGAAACAGCCTAAATGTCCACCAACCCAGGAAAGGATTAGTAAGTCGCGGTACATGTACAACATGGAATACTATTCAGTCATTAAAAAGATGGAGACTTTACGTATTTTGTATTAACCTGTATGGTGGTGGAACACATTCTTCTAAGTAAAGCATTACAAGAATAGAGAAGCAAGAATTCAATGTACTCTATTCTAATATGAATGCAGTAGATGATCTGATACAAGGGGTGGGGCATGGAAATGAGGTAGCAGGGAGAGAGGACACGGTGTATGGCACACGTCTTGGGGATGGGACAGAAGTTTAACAGGGACATTATCTAACAAATGCAATCAATGCAACCTAATTCTTTGTATCCTCAATGAATCCCATGATAAAAAAGAAATGTAGAAATATAATATAATGTTCACTTCTACACCCATTACCTTGATTAAATAATTGTTCCCATTTTCCATATTTATATCTTATAGGTTTGGTAAAATAGTTAAGTAAATTACCAAATTGTGAATTTCTAAAGGCTATTTAATTATGCTTTTCTAAATAAGTATGAACATTTTAGTACTTAAATATTATACCCTATTATATTTAGCAAAATTAAAAGTTGTAACATTAAAGCAATAATTCATTAATAGAATCAAATATATATTTTGTATTCATGTTCCAAAATTGGGACATTAAGGGTTCATTGAACTGCATTTTCTATAAAGTGAAAGTTGGTTTTCCATTCAAGTGAAACCTTGTTGACAAGCATACTTGAGAAGTGGAAGATACACACTTTGTGGTGGCATTTGCAGGGATGCTAAAGTTCATAGCCAATTATGGTTGAAATAACTTTATTCATCCTTGTAAAATTATATTTTTCCCCTAAAAGCTGGAAATGCTGGATGGTATGATTTTTTTGTATCCTAAGAAAAAATATGTCCCTTTTAACTTTCCATTCTTAGTGACAAAAATAGTTATTTTCTAAAGCTATCTTTCCTTCACATTTATTGGACAGTACTCTTATAAAGAATAGTCTTCCCACATCAAGTAAAACTATTTGGTTATTGTGTAATACCGTATCTTCTGGAAGTGAAAAAGTAATTTTTAATTTATTTTAATTTACATAATTTATTAATTTAATGGATTTATTTTAATTTACATAATTCTATATAAAATATGATTCTATAGTCAAATTATGAAGATGTTCCTTTCATCTAATTGTGCTAGCTTTCTCTTTTGTTCATTACAATGACCACATACATTTATATACAAGGTGGCCATATGCATCAAATTGCATGTGCAATGTAAAATACTCTGTGTGTGTTGCACTTTTTGGTGGTTTTTTTTTTTTTTTTTGCAGTTTTTGGCTGGGGCCAGGTTTGAACCTGCCACCTTCGGGCCAGTGCCCTACTCCTTTGAGCCACAGGTGCTGCCCTGTGTTTTACTTTTTAGCTAAATTGTGTGCTTATTCTTTACAAAATAATGTAAGTATAGAGTACAGATAGAAAAATACATATACCATAAGTACACAGCTTGATACGTTTTCACAAAGTACAACACACTAGTCTAAAATCCAGATTAAGAAACAGAACCTTGTAAATGCTGTGTGGGGAAACTTGAAAGAAAGAGTTAAAAGGAAGCAGAATCATGGAAGCATCTTATAGCCTCCCTCATTATCCCTTAACAATTACTTCTCAAAATATCTACTATTCTTATTTCTAAAACCTCAGATTAGTTTCACCTGTCTTTGAACTTTATGAATATGAAATTTTACAATTTGCATGATATTGTTTCTGTGTCCTTTCACTTAAAGATATTATTGCCTATAGCTGTGATATGTTCATTTTTATTTCTATAGTCTACTATTCCAATTTTGAATTTGCAACACTTTATCTGTGCTACTGGTGATGGGAGTGTGTGTTGTACCCAGACTTTGGTTATTATAAATATGATGCAAATGAATATTTCTGTATAAATCTTTTGTTTGATAGATGTATGTGTTCTTTGGTTATATATGAAGTACAGATATGTGCATCACAGGCATGAAAATGTTTTATACGTACATATACACACATGTTTGTGTGTGTATTTCAATATTATCAACAACAATATATAACAGTTCCTGTTCTATATCCTGACCAACTTGATACTTTACTGCTTTGTAATTCCAGCCATTATGGTGAGTGATCAGTGGTAACTCACTGTGATTTAATTTTTATTTTGCTGATGACTAATAAAAACAGACTTTCTTTCCATATATTTATTCTCTTTTTGAATAGCTTTTGCATGGGAATGTGATGCCCATTTATTATTTTGCTCAGACTATGGTAAAATTGTCTATCTTCTTTACTGGTGTATAGAATATTTCTAGAAAGTACTCTGCACAAGAGTCCTTACTAACATGTGCATGTGATAACACCCCTACACACACACACACACAGCGGCAGTGTTTTTTTCTCCCTGTTATTGATGCCATGACCGTACTGTAATCCAATTTTAAGTTATTTATTTATTTATTTTGTCTTTTTATTTACTTAGTTTTTTTGAGACAGAGTCTCAAGCTATCTCCCTGTGTAGAGTGCTGTGGTGTTACAGCTTACAGTAACCTCAAACTCTTTGGCTTAAGCAATTCTCTTGCTTTAGCCTCCCAAGTAGCTGGGACTACAGGCATCTGCCTCTGCCACAACCTCTGGCTGTTCTCCCTTTGGATATTAAAAAATGTATATTTTTTTCTATGTCAAAGCCATAAAAATATTCTGCTATGTTTTTTTCCAAGAGCTCTATTGATGTACCATTCACGTTTATGCAAAACATCTGGAATTAATTTGCTATTTTACATATCACTGGAATAATTAAGTAAACATGTGTTTAGGATTTTCCACTTTTTTATCATTTTTTTTCTTTCACTTGGGTAAATAACTAGAAGTAGAATTGCTGGGTCAATATTTAACTATATAAAAATCTATCAAACTATTTTTCAAAGTGATTGTACCATTTAGGTTCCTAATAGAAACACAGAAGAGCTCCAGTTGCTGCAAATCCTCACCATTGTTGCCTTGTAAGTCTTACATATTTCAGTGATTCCAGTGACTATGCAGTAGTATCTTATTGTGCTTTAATAGATATTTCTCTGATAAATAATAACAACGTTAGTGTCTTTTCATATACTTTTTTGCCATTTGTAGATTCTGTTTGCTGATGTGCTTATTTAAATCTTGATTCATTTTTTCAATAAGTTGTTTTTATTTTAATAATTGAGTTTTAGCAATATTTTATGTTCTCTAGACAAAATTCCCTTATATATGTTCATGTGTGCATAAATACATATGTGCGCTTATTTAATATTGTGCTTATTATGTGGATCCCTGTTTAGAAAATTTAGATTTAAAAAGTTATTTATCAAAGTTTTCTTTTATAATTACAGTTCTTTTTATTTTACTTAAAATATTTGGTTGGCATGAAGTCATTAAGATTGTCTAATGCCTTTGATAGTTTTGTAATTATATAAACGTTTAGTCATTCTCAGTGATAGCATTGGTGTGCTGCCAACATTATCTTCTACTCAGGAGAAGAATTTCGTTTCTTTCTTCTCAAATATTTCATTAGGTAGAATACTGAATAGGAAGGAAGTTCTCCACCAATAATTTTTTTTATAGTTAAGTATCCTGTTATTTTAAATAATAAGAATGTATGATTAGATATTAGGAAGATATTTCAATATAGCTTGCACAACCTCAAAAATGGCCTTGATACTTCAATAAGAATGCTCTGTTAAGAGTTCAAAATGGGGTTCGAGACTTATCCTTTAGAGATTTTCCATAGACCACAAAAGATAATTTTAATACAAATTGAAGCAATATAATTTAGTAATAAAATAATAACGTGTTGCCATGCCAGTAAATATATCAATAGATTCTACACTTGGTAGTTAATTTTCTCAACTGTAGAACCAAATATGTGGAGAGTCTAGTAAAGCTCTGGAGTTATTTCTTTAAGATTTGATAAAAGCTATTCTTATTTTACAGAGGAATACTTCAGAATTCTTCATAGTCTCTATGATAAAGTGAAGAGAAAGATTCTTCTTTGTATGTCCCCCAACCACTTGGCATTTAGCATTGTTTATTTTTAAAACTTTTCAGAATAATATGAGGGTACACATTACTAGGTTACATTATTTGCATATGTTGTAAAGTTCCTGTTGTAGTTGTTCTTCTCACCCAGGAGGTATGCCATGTACCCTTACGTTGTGACTATTAGGTGAGAGCACACCTTCCCCTTCTCTACTCCCCTTTATCTCTCTCTTCTTTCCCCTTCCCTCAACTTAAATTTAATTGTATTTCTCTCTAGTGTGTGCATATAGTTGTTCACCAACTGGCTTCATGTTAATGTTGAATATATCGTATACTTGTTTTTCTGTTCTTGTGAAACTTTACTAAGAAGAATGTTATCCATCTCCATCCAGGTTAATACCAAAGATGTAAAGGCTCCATATTTTTTATAGTAGAATAGTATTCCATGGTATACATATGCCACAGTTTATTAATCCATTTATGGGTTCATGGGCTCTGGGGTTGATTCTACATCTTGGTGATCACAAACTGAGCTGCAATAAACAATCTAGTGCAAACGTCCTTAAGATAAAATGATTTTTTTTTCACCAGCATAGACACCTAGTAAGGGGATTGTGTGCACAAATGGAAGGTCTAATTTGAGTGTTTGCGGATTCTTCGAACTTCATTACAAAGAGTCTATATTAGTTTGCAATCCCACCAGCAATATAAACGTGTCCCTTCTCTCCCCTACCCTGCCAGCATCTATAGCTCTGGGACTTTTTGATGTGGGCTATTCCCACGGGAGTTAGGCAATGTCTCAGGGTGTTTTTGATTTGCATTTCTCTGCTTATTAAGTACAATGAGAATTTTTTCTTGTGTTTGTTGGCCATTTGTCTGTCTTATTCAGAAAAGGTTCTACTCATGCCTTTTGCCCAATATAGATGGGAATGTTTGTCCTATTTTGTTGATTAATGTGAGTTCTCTGTATATTCTAGTTATCAACTTTGTCAGGTTCATAATATGCAGCTATCTTTCTCCATTCTGAAAGTTGTCATTTGCTTTAAGTGTTGTGCTCTTAGCAGTGCAGAAGTTTTTAGCTGAATTAGGTTCCATTTTTTTATTTATGTTGTTATAATTGCCAATGGAGTCTTCTTCATAAAATCTTGGCTGATATCATAAATCTTCACAAAATCTAGGCTGATATCATCTAGAGGTAGTCCCATGCTTACTTCTAAGGTTTTTATCATTTTGTGCCTTGGATTTAAATATTTTATCCATTGTGAGTCAATTTTTGTAAGTGGTAGTAAATGCAGTCCAGTTTTACTCTTTTACATGTGGTTAACCAGTTCTCTCAGAGCCACTTATTGACTAGGCATTATTCCCCAGTGTCTTCTTTTGTTTGGTTAAATCAAAAATCAGTTGGCAATATGAGGGTGGTTTCGTCTCCAGGCTTTCTATTCTGTTCCATAGATACATGTCTCTATTTTTGAGCCAATATCATGCTGTTTTGATCACTGCGGACTTGTAATATACACTTATGTCTGGTACAGTGATGCCTCCAGACTTCTTTTTATTACAGGCTACGTAATAAAAATGTAAAACTATTTTTTTTTGAATTCTTCAAAGTATGATGTTGGTATTTTAATGGGGATTTGCATTAAATATGTAAATTTTTGGGGGGGAATATATACTTTAACAATGTTGATTCTTTCTACCCAAGAGCATGGTATGTTTACAGTGTTTTGCCTTTCCTCTCTTCTTTATCTCTAATATTTGAGAAACCTTGGTTAATTGCTATATCAAGGTTTATAGCAGTATTATAAGAAATAAGAAACTAATAAAAATAGTAAATCATGAGCATGTATATCTTAATTTAAGTACATTATACTTGACAAAATAAAAGAGCAAATGACTTAATTTGATATACATAAAATATTTGGGAATTATGTTTTTTAATCAGGATATTTCAACATTATAGTATCTAAAAAGTAGTCCACCCAATAAAGGATTAATGTTTTGAATCTAAATTAGATACAAATTTAATTTACATACAATGTAAATATTGAAGAAAATGCTGAAGAAAAGATAGCCTGTTCTTGCATACTCATGCTCAATCTTTTCAGAACTATATCCCAGTCTACATGCTTCTAATTAGTCTCTACCTTAGCCGAGATCTTGGGAAAAAAATATTTTGGTAGTTTCTAGCTCTACAAGTGCTGGAAACCCCATCAAGAAAAAAAAAAAACTGTATTAAAATTGTAATTCTCAAGTCACATTCGACTTCTGCAATTATAAGGGGTACTCTTTTGTTGTCAGTATACTCGTATATTGAATATTATAATTTTATTACCACAATTTTTTACTTTCTTAAAATGTGTTGAGTGAGCATAATGGCTCACTCTGTAATCCTAGCATCCTGGGAGGCTGAGATGGGTGGATTACTTGGGCTCATGAGTTCAAGACTAGCCTGAGCAAGAGGGAGATTCCATCTGTAACACACACATGAAGTCTTCTCTCCTACTCATGCTGAACACATTCCAAGGTATCCGTTGTCCTGGAATTTTTTCCTATTTATGGCAACTTTGGGGACACCGTGTGTGTGTGTGCACGTTCATGCATCAGTATGGGTATTTATAATTGTTGTCCTCGTTAATCAAATTTTGTTGTAAGACTGGAGGTAGAGATTTAGATTAGTAACCATCATTATCTTAGAGAAAACTGGAATTAAATCAACTTATTTTTGAAGGACTATTGACTCCTTCCTGCTTAATGGATTTTATTCTGTTTTTTTTTTTTAATATAACTACACTAGGAAGAGTTATTTTGTAACTATGATAATGTATCATATCATGTCTGATAACTCTGATATTTATAATTGTTGATGGTTTAGTTTGTTATTTATTGTTTTAGCCCATTTTGCTCCTATTGTTTTTTCTTGCATATTTTGGATTTTTCTTAAGAGCAGTAAGAGTTACTAGAACTGTATTATGGGAAATAATTTGTAATCTGCGTTTCCACAAGAGACATTTTCCTCAAAAGAAGGTCTCCACTTTTGCCAAGCAAATTGAAATATACTATAAATAACTAGATTTGAATACTGAAAAATCCATTTCCACTTTCTTCTAGATCTTCAGTAGTGATACTCTCTTTACACTAAGTTTCTGGATTGAGATATACATTTTACCAATAGATGCACTAGTTTAAAACTGAATTTGGAAGTCACTCCTGTGGGAAAAGAGGACAGTAGGTGTTAGAATTAGCAGCTTTAAAACTGTTTCCAAAAGTTATACACAGGTTCTTGATTCTAAATTTTTCTACAGTAGTAAGGTCTAATGATACCTTGGCATGTTAATTCTTCATTGTGGCGTAACAGGGAGGTTTAAATAATAGTCTGTTTCTTTAGCTGAAAGACACATTCTACAAGTAATTAAATATCTGAAAAAAATCACTTTCTACTGTAACTAGCTAATGTGGATTTTGTTCTCTAGAACTAAAATCTGACAAGTAAAAGGTGCTTTCAATGTGGGCCACATCAAATTAAAGGCTGTTACATAGGGGATTGTTTTTTTTAATGAGAAAATGTACCTTATTTATTTTGAAGCTTATATATCACAGACACCTAAAATTATATACATTATATCAATTATATATACATTTCTATATAATTTCAATGTTTTTTGTATATATTTATATATCAATACATAATTTTAAAATTATATATATAGTTCTATGTATCTTCTAGTGAGAGAGACTTTTGGTCTACTATATAGCAAGAAAAGAAAAGTTTGATTTTTAATCTCAACATTCTTTTCTATAGCAATTAAGTGTACAGATATTTTAATTTGAAATATGTTAAATAATATTTAGTTAAGAATTTGTATTTCGCTAAGGATGTTTTCAATCCCTCTCTTGAATTGTACTCTTATATAAGCTTTGTTGTGCAAATTAAAGTATATTGATCACAAAATATATACATACTTATCTATCCAACAGTCTTCTCATCTTGAATTCGAATTATATAAGGCCTAAATTCTGACTCAGTGCTATAGGTGTGCAATGCATGATTATGGATAATGTGATTTATTTCTTAAGAATCTGATGTTTGGGGCAGCACCTGTGGCTCAAAGGAGCTGGGCACTGGCCCCATATACTGGAGGTGAAGGGATCAAACCTGACCCCAGCCAAAAACGGCAAAAAAACAAAAAACAAAAAAAAAAGAATCTGGTGTTTGGCTTGGCCCCTATAACTCAAGCAGTTAAAGCGCCAGCCACATGCACTAGAGCTGGCGGGTTCGAATTCAGCCCGGGCCTGCTAAACAACAATGACAAGTACAAAAAAAAAAAAAAAAAAAATAGCCTGGCGTTGTGGTGGGTGACTGTAATCCCAGCTACTTGGCAGGCTGAGGCAAGAGATTTGCTTAAGCCCAGAAGTTGGAGGTTGATGTGAGCTGTGATGCCACAGCACTCTACCCAGGGTGACAGTTGAGGCTCTGTCTCAAAAAAAAGAAAAAAAGAAAAAGAAAAAGAATTTGATGTTTGTAAATGAAGTTTCTCTTTTTTAGAAAGTGGAATATACATAAAAAGAAGGTAACTGTGCCAGATGATGGACATGTTAATTAGTTTGATTATAGTAATCACGACACATACATATTTTAAAATATCACATTATGCACACTAAATGTACACAATTTTTACTTGTGTATATAGCTAGGGAAAAAATGAGATGAAAGGAAACTTCTGGGTAGCGCCTGTGGCTCCATGAGTAGGGTGTTGGCCCCATATACCAAGGGTGGCAGGTTCAAACCTGCCCCCAGCCAAACTGCAACAAAAAAATAGCCGGGCATTG
Source organism: Perodicticus potto (assembly GCA_963574655.1). Classification (NCBI taxonomy): domain Eukaryota; kingdom Metazoa; phylum Chordata; class Mammalia; order Primates; family Lorisidae; genus Perodicticus; species Perodicticus potto. The sequence goes on along the minus strand of CAUYRH010121781.1, from coordinate 21,939 downwards.
TGGCAGGCGCCTGTAGTCCCAGCTACTTGGGAGGCTGAGGCAAGAAAATTGACTAAGCCCAGGAGTTGGAGGTTGCTGTGAGCTGTTATGCCACAGCACTCTACCCATGACAACAGCTTGAGACTCTGTTTCAAAAAAAAAAAAAAGTTAAAAAAGAAAGGAAACTTCTGATTACTTGTATCAGAATCAAGTAATTTTTCTGTAGGCTATCATGAGTTTAGTGATTCATAAAGCTATACAAGAATATTGATGTGAATATGTTGGCCTTTGGTTGATATTTCATTATGAAATATCTGTTTTTTTTAATTGACAGATAATAATGGTATTTTCTTATAGGACATGAAGTCATGTTTTGTTATATGTATATGTTGTAGAAAGATTGAACCAAGCTGATTAACATATCCATCACCTTGCCTACTTATTATTTTATCGTGAAAACATTTAAAATTTCCCTTTTTGGCAATATCTGTTTTCTCAGGGAACAAAGCCTACAGCTCTTTAGTGATTTGAGGACATGCATTAGTCTTTATCTGCCAGTTAATTACAGCTCACATCAAACTACTGCTCTTCTGGAGACACTTAATCAAGCTGAACCAAATCTTCTGGGGTTTACTCATTTTAATCACAAGATCACACAAACTGAGTGACTGGAGCAAGGTAATTTCAAACAGACTTAAACTCACAATTGGCTACCTAGGAAAATTGTCAACAGACTCTGCTTTCTAAGTACTCAAATTTCAATTAAATATTCCAGGAAATATATGGATTCTTTCCTTATGCTTTCCTGAAGATATTTCTAAGTAATTTCTAAAAGGAAGTATTAGTCTTCTTAATTTCTTTCTTTTTTTGTTTTTTTTGGGGGGTTTTTTTTGCAGTTTTTGGCCAGGGCTGGGTTTGAACCCACCACCTCTGGCATATGGGGCTGGCACCCTACTCCTTTGAGGTACAGGAGCTGCCCAGTCTTCTTAATTTCTAACATATTAGGCAATGAAACAAAAACAAAAAAATACAAAGCCACAAGGAAAATGTTACTCAATGAATTTCTACCTGGAAATTTTATTTTATATAGAATACCATTTCTCTGTTGATTTGTATTGTGTAAATATCATTGCTGATTAATGGGTATTATGGTTGATTAATAGAGCAAAAGTAAAAATTGAACTTAAATATTTATATGAAAGTTAACTGTACTTGTAATATGGTTTATGTAATATCTTAATTTGAGTTAAATTAAGTATTGCATGTTTCAACCTCAACACCTAGAAAATTTTAGCATGTTTTATCATATCAATTTTATTGAGAAGCTATTGATGATAATGAAAGGTTTTAATCACATGCTGTACTCTTTGGGACTTGTAACTGAGGAAATGGATATAATTAAAATTTGAATTTTATTTTAGGAAGCCAGTTAACATATTTCTAAAAAAATTTAGAAGTTAAACGTTAATGCAAACATATATGTTCTCAGTTACATCTCACTAACAGCATAGACTTATTTTCTGGAGTTTCTCTAATTTACCGTTAGGCTTTTACATTGTATTTAGTAATCTAATTTAACTTGAAACAGTTTTTGCTGTCATTTGAGCACAACAACAATATTTGTCTTTGTTTTCTTGTATTACAGTTAGTGGCAAATTTATTTTCCCTGTGTTTTTATTTGTCTTTATATATTACCTACAGTTTTTCTAGAAAAAGACTACATAGGCATATTATCAGTAACCTGATCAAGTAGAGAAAGCTCTGCTATGACACATATGCACACACACACATGCACACACCTGCGTGCACACACATGCACACACGTGCTTCTGCTTGCTCCCCGCGGTTTCTAAATGGTTGTGGCATTTTCAAAGTCAGGTTTTTCTAAGTTTATAAATCTGTATGGTAGAGACAAAACTCGTGTGTGTGTATCTGTGCGTGATTAGTCATTTAAAGAGAATGAAAAGGAAGAAAGGAGATCATTTTAAGTTGGTTGACTAAGTTGACAACATGACTGATTTTTATACTCACTTGACGCTCGTCAGTATCTTCCATATAAACTAGACACGTACCTTGAAAACTTTTAAAAGTCTATTATGCAAGCTAAATAAAGCAAAGCAGAAGTAAATTTTGGAAAAAATTAAAATAAAACAAAATGAATGAAAACTGAAGGTAATGTCAGGATGATTATCATCTGTATCTTTGTTGTAGTTATTTTATCACAACTATAGTAGATATTAAAATTTTGGAGAACTTAAAAATTAATTTTTGAAAGGGGCTACCTTAACATTGAAGCATTTATTCATTTTTAATCCATTCATCAATTCAATCAAAATTTATTTAGGATATATTATGAATGCTGTGTTAAAATTTGAGGATTCTTACAAACCTTATAAGAGCTATACCTTCAATGGTACCTGCTTTCCAGTTAGGAGACAGATTAAAAATATAAGTATAATAAAATAATGAAAGAAATAAAACCACCATACTTTGCTGTTAGTGATACAAAGGGAAAAAAAATAATCTTGTGATAGAGAATGAATTGCCTGTGTGAAGAGTTCGAATTTAACAGAATTGGCTAGACCCTGGCAACCTTGCCTGGGTAGGGGGATACCGACATAATCATTGGCTGGGGGCTGCCTGGGAACAAATTGTCTGGGCATGAAATTTGAAGCAGATCTTGGAGGCAGTGAAGCTGATGACTGTAAGCTAATTTTACTCCTGAAGCCAAATGTAATTTATTTCTTGAAAGGAGATTTAAGTGGCATATTTCCATGGCTTCTACAAATTAAAACTTGGATATAAGACTTAGAGTTGCTCAGATGCTGAGTAGGATGGAAACAGAAAAGTGTCATTTGTATTCAACAAATTAGAAATATTTAATGATTTAAGAGTGATTTTTTTAAGAGTGATATGTAACTATTTTTCAAACAGACTAGAATGGATCAAAGAATATATAAGAATTGAGGAAGAAATATGTAAACAGCAAAGTTTAAAAGAAAAATTGTGTTGGAGATAAACATGTTTGTTGAACAAGAGTGCGTTCAACTTTTTAAAAATTTTCTTTGATTTTATAAGATAAAATATTGTGGAGAATTTGTGGATATCCATGAAGCTACTAGCTGAAGAAGTAGATTTCTTATTCAGGTATTTGAAAACCCATCAAAACTACAAGATGTGTTCAGAAAAGAGAATTTGGCACAGGACAGAAATGGAGAGAATGGAATTTGATATGAGCAGGAATACTTTTTTAATAAGTAGGCAAAAAAGAAGTTGGAGACTTTTGCAGAGGAAAAGATAGATTTGTTGGTGAAAAGATAAGACAGTTTCATATTTCTGGCTTACATTTTCTCACTGGATCATGATGTAGAAAAGTGAACTGTGACAAAAGGAATCGATTAGTATTGCAGAAAGTGAAAAGGCAAGTTTAAGTGCCAAAATTAGTTTTCAGTGATGTGAAAGGATCACATAAAATCTGTGAACATAAATAAAATGCATGATTGAGATTTTGCAGGAATTATTGATGGGAGATTGAAGACCAGGGAATTTCAAGGCTGCGGTCATAATGTTGCACACAGATTACAATGAATATTCTTGTAAAGTTAAAGAATTAGAATGCATTATCTGGAAGGATCGGAGGTGGTGTAGACAGTAAATATTTCAAGTAGAGATTTCAGGAGTGATTTGCTCTGTGTTGGAAAACTGGTATTGTACAGGAAAGTGCCATTAGGTCATTAAGGAATGAAGAAGCCAGGGTACTGTCAGATCATTTTCCAAGGTGGGAGAGCGAGTAATAAAGATTGTTATTAAGGAGCTAAATTTTTTTGTGTGTGTGCAGTTTTTGGCCAGGGCTGTGTTTGAACCCACCACCTGTGGCATATGGGGCCGGAGCCCTACTGCTTTGAGTCACAGTCACTGCCCAGGAGCTAAAATTTTTAAGAAATGAAGTGAAATGGTTTGAGCACTAGATGGCTTAGGTCAGAGACTGTCAGGAGGGATAGACCGTATCAGAAAGAAGAGGTGGTATCTATTCCAGTAGATGACACACACTTTGGATCCTTTCATTTTTCTCTCTCCACCCAGGAAAGAGGTAAAGAAATGGAAGGCAACATACAATAGGGGACCAAACTATCACTGACTTCCTCTTCCATTTACTTACTGTTCAGCCTCAAGTCCACGAGATACCTGATATTGAGACAAACTTCAAAAAGTGAGAGAGATAAAAAGAAAGAGAGGAAAAATTGTCCAGATGCAGTCTTTGTAAGAAAAAAGACACTACTCTGTCTGACTGAGTCATCTAATCTTACAGATTGTTTACTCTACAATCTTAAGAGAAAATCAAAGCATGTACAAATTAAATAATTCTTTTTTTTTTTCAAATGAAATAATTCTTAAGCACATACAGTTTCTTACTAGCAAAATGCAGACTAATCCTAGGCTTCTGACTCCCGGTCCATATCCTTTGCCTTAGTTGGGTTGATTCTCTTAGGAGGATTTACTGAAGACAGAACATATACTTGATTAATTTTAATACATGCTGTATAATCTGTCATTTCAGGAAAGTTTAGAAAGTAGAGATTAATGCTGTTCAGGTATACAGAGAGCTTTTCTATAAGGATTCCTGACAATACGGAAATAGTAACAGCTCCAGCATGCATATGCTCATTTGAAAAAAAAGGAATGTTTTAAATTCTAAAATTTTGTGGCATTTCTGATGCTAAAAAAGCAGCAGCGTTACCAAATTGGCATAAACTCAAAGAGAGTATCCTGGATTTAGTGGTTGTTTTAACAGTTTTATTTTTACCTAAAAAGGCTCATTGCTTGGCTAAAGGTAAGTGGGAAGAAGCGATGTTCTTCTTATTTGTGGTTTAGAGTCTGATCACAGCATTGCTACATCTATAAATAAGCTTCTATGCAAGTCCCAGAAGTCCTGCCACAAGTCCACTGTCACAGTTTATTGGCTAATCAGCAAAGAATTGAAATCTTGATTGGCTTTATTTGCTGCCTGATTGAAACACTGAGATAGGAAGTACTAGACAGATTAATTAATTTGTGCTGGAGAATCCAAAGTTAATCTAAAGAACACTGTCACTTTGATTGATGGCTATGTGAGAGAAGCCTTTAAAAACCACCATGAATCGTCACTCTCTAGGCACCTAAATACAAGGTTCTGTCTGTTTAACTGATTAAATTCCACTGAATGATACTGAATACTAATGTTTCTGTATGCTTAAAAAATTACCCACATGTTTTAAGGATGAGCTACATAAGACAGAGAAGAATGGACCAAGGATATTAATAAAAACAAACTACTGAAACTGTGAACCCTGACGTGTTCAAATAACGTAAAGTTCCACTTTGCAGACATATTATATACACAGTTTTTGCATGATATTTTCACTCAAATGAAAAATTGACAAAAAATATTTGTCAAAATTATTTATTATGCAAATCTGCTGTACCTTCCACTAATGAACCTGTAATGATAGAATAGCATTTTTTTCTAAAAGACCCAGAATATAATTTCATGCTTATGCAGTCTTTCAAAAAAGCAAGGAAATGTGAACATTTAAAAATTCTTAGCCTTAGCTCCTGGTTTCCTACTAATCATTGGAGGGAAGGGAGAATGGAAACTACGTGAGCTTAATTAAATTGCATTAACTTTCTACAAATTATAATCATGCTTACAAATGTTATATCAGTATGGGAATCTCATATTTTATAACTAGAATTTTCTTCTTATGATTGAGACACTAAAAGAAAAATAAAGTCACAGATTTATCCTTTTTTTTTTCCAAATGCAACTTTATTCCTTTATTATATACATAAGGGCAATAGGCTTCTAAATGTTTTAATTTCCTATAAACACTCATATTAACTAATGATGTTCTGAAAGTTGTTATATTCTTGTTTTCCATATTACAAGACACACAGCCTTTTAAGAAAAAGGAGAACAGATCACAAAAATGGGGAAAGTACAACTAGAAGAATACAATTTACATATAATTATTGAACAGTGCACATATGAGTATATAATAATTAAGATGGCCTAAAAAGTGTCTAAGATTATGGTAGATAGTGTGCTAGTGATAGGTATTCTATAAACACTTGGGGCTTGGGCTTACGGACCTTGGGCAACAATAAGCCAATAAAGAAGCCAATTCATATATAAGAAAATTTTCCTGCAGAAAATTGTGAAGAAAGTCTTCTGGTTTTAATATACTCTCATTTCCCCAGGTTTTCTGACGATTTATTCTTACCCATCCAACTTCTGTTTTTTTGTCAGCTATTAACAGGATAAGTAAGGTAAGCATAGAAATGAACTTGTGTTTTTAAATCATATTGGGGATATTTGATGTAAATAGTTCCATCGCATGTGGAAAGTGTGGCTCTTGTTACTGAAGTCATGTAAAGCAGTGGAGCATTTAGAGCATTTTTTAATCTCATGGGACACTTGAACCTGTAGTCAAAATTCTGTGATTCACTTAAATTGTGTTAATAAAAAAGAGTAAAAAGTGAATATGTTTACTGTGCTTTGAGCTTCTTTTGAACAAAATGTAATTAATTGTCTTTCAAAATTTTCATCGTACACCTAAGATCTTCTCAAGACACACCTGTGTGCCACAGGACAGTGGTTGAAAATTACTGATTTAGAGTCATTTGGGAGTTCCATATTTGGCATGGAATGTTCAAAATAATGATTTTGGTAAATATGATGATTTTAGCTGGGAGTTGCTGGTCTAATCTGTCATTCTTTCGTTCAGTTTTTGTATGTCTGAAACTGCTTATGATTCACTTGTTTTTATTGTTTGGGATTTATTGAGGGTACAAAGAATTATGTTACACTGATAGTGGTTGTTAGGTAAATTTCCTCCCTGCCCCCAAGAGGTGTGGCATACTTAGTGGCCTCCCACCCCCATCCCTCCTCCCCTCTCCTTGATCCTTCATTCCCCTCCAGACTCCTTGTATTAGTAATCTACCGCCTTCATATTAGAATTGAATACATTGTATTCTTGCTTGTTATGAAACCCTAAGAAAAGAAAGTGCAGAAGATACTAACAAATGGAAGAACTTACCATGTTCTAGGAAAACATTGCTAGGAAGAATGTGTTCCGCCTCCATCCAGCTTAATGCAAAAGACGTAAAGTCTCCATCTTTTTAAATGGCTGAATGGTATTCCATGTTATACATATACCACAGCTTGTTAATCCATTCTTGGGTTGGTGGGCATTTAGGCTGTTTCCACATTTTGCCGATTATGAATTGAGCTGTGATAAACAGTCCAGAGTAAAAGGTCCTTATGATAAAAGGATTTTTCTTTTCTTCTGGGTAGGTGCCTAGTATTGTGATTGCAGGAATAGCTGGGAGGTCTAATTTGACTTCTTTGAGGATTTTCTATACTTCCTTCCCTAAATGCTGTATTAGTTTGGAGTCCCACCAGCAGTGGAAAAATGGCCCCTTCTCTCCACATCCACGCCAGCATCTGTAGCTTTCAGACTTTGTGATGTGGGCAATTCTCACTGGGGTTAGGTGATATCTCAGGGTAGTTTGGATTTGCATTTCTCTGATGATCAGGGACAGTAAGCATTTTTTTCAAATGTTTGTTAGCCATTCATCTGTCTTCATTAGAAAATGTTCTGTTCATATCTCTTGCCCAGAAGTAGATGGGGCTGTTCACTCTTTTTCTGTTGATTAATCTGAGTTCTTTGTAGATTCTAGTTATCAACCCTTTGTCAGATTGATACCCTACAAATATCTTTTCTCATTCTGAAGGCTGTCTTTTTGTTTTACTTGTTGTGTCCTTAGCTGTGCAGAATCTTTTCAGCTTCATTAAGTATCATTTTTTAATATGTTTTGTCGTTGCCCTGGCCACTGAAGTCTTTGCCATAAAATCTTGCTCCAGTCCAACATCATCAAGAGTTTTTGCCACTCTTTCTTCTAAGATTTTTAATATGTCATGCCTTAGATTTAAGTCTCTTGTCCATCTCGAGTCAGTTTTTACAAGGGGTGAAAGTTTTGCAAGAGGTCAAGTTTTAGACTTTCTCATGTGGTTATCCAGTTTCCCCAACACATTTGTTGAATAGGGATTCTTTTCCCCACTGTATGCTTTTGTTCGGTTGGCCAAAGATCAGATGGCAAGTAGAGACTTGTTTCATCTTTTGGTTTTCTGTTCTGTTTCATATATCTCTCTATCTGTTCCGACACCGTGCTATTTGTAATGTAACCTAAAGTCTGGTAGGGTCATGCTCCAACTTTGTTTTTATTAATAAGAATAGCCTTTACTGTATTTTTATTTTCTGGTTCCATACAAACCAGAGTACTATTTTTTCTAGTTGTTCAAAATAGGATGTTGGCATTTTAATGGGGATTGCATTGAATCTGTAAATTACATTGGATAAAATAGACATCTTGATAATGTTGATTCCTCCCAGCCAAGAGCATGGTATGTTCTTCCATATGTTAGGGTCTTCTGCAATTTCTTTTCTTAGGGCTTCATAATTTCTTTGAAAGTACGTTTCACCAATTTTGTTAGGTATATTCCTAAGTATTTCCTTTTCTTTGAACCCACTGTGAAGGAAATTGTGTCCTTTATTTGCTCCCCAACTTGGCTGTTATTGGTGTATACAAAGGCTACTGTTTTGTGGACATTGATGTTATACCCTGAGACATTACTGTTTTTCCTGATGACTTCCAGTTTTGTAGTTGAAGCTCTGGGGTTTTCTAAATATAAGATCATATCATCAGCAAAGAGGGAGAGTTTGATCTCCTCTGCCCCCATTTGGATGTCCTTTATATACTTCTCTTGCCTGATTGCATTGGCTAGAACTTCCAGAACTATATTGAATAGTAGTAGCTATAGAGGACATCCTTGTCTGGTTCCAGGACTAAGTGGAAAAGCTTTCAGTTTTACTCCATTTGGTATGATGTTAACTGTGGGTTTCTCATAGATGACTTCAATCAGCTTGAGAAATGTGCCACCTAAGACTAGTTTCTTAAATGTTCTTATTAGAAAAAGATGCTGAATTTTGTAGAATCCTTTTTTTTGCATCTATTGAAAGGATCATTCAGTGTTTGTTTTTGCTTCTATTGATATGGTGTATTACATTTATGGATTTGCATATATTAAACCAAACTTAGATCCCTTGGATGAAGCCTACTTGATCATGATGTATATCTTTTTTAATGAGTAGCTGAAATCTATTAGCTAAGATTTTGTTGAGTATTTTTGCATCACTATTCATTAGTGAAATTGATCTGTAGTTCTCCTTTTTAGTTAAGTCCTTTTCTGGTTTTGAAATCAAGGTGAGGTTTGCTTCATAGAACATATTGGGGAAGGTTCCCTCATCTCAGTACTCTGAAATAGGTTCTGTAGTATAGGTACAAGCTCATTTTTGAAGGTGTGATAGAATTCTGATTTGAAGCCAAATTTTCCTGTTTTTTTTTTTGTTTGTTTGTTTTTTTGGAAGATTTTTTGTTGTTTCTGCTATCTCAGTGCTTGATATTGATCTGTTCAAGAAATCAATTTCTTCCTGGTTAAGTCTAGGAAGATGGTGTGATTCCAGGTTTTGGTCCATTTCCTCCACATTGTCAAATTTGGGGGCATACAGTTTTTGATAGTAATCGGAAATAATCTCTTTTATCTCTATGGTATTAGTTGTTATTTTCCCCTTTTATCTCTGATTGAGGTTGTTAAAGATTTTACTTTTTTATTTCTGGTTAATCTGTTTAATGGTTTATCAATATTATTTGTATTTTCAAAGAACCAACTTTTTATTTCATTAATTTTCTATGTGATTCTTTGATTTTCAATTTTATTTAATTTTAGTTATTTTTTTGCAAGGTTTTGGATTGCATTGCTCTTCCTTTTCTATTTCTTTAAGATGATTCATTAGATTATTGGTGTGCTCTTTTTCTGTTGTACAGATGTAGGCATCTAACACAATAAATTTCCCAACTTCTTTTCCAGTGTCCCATAGGTTTGGGTAGCTTGTTTCTTCACTGCTGTTATGCTTAAGAAGTTAATCATTTCCTTTTTTATGTCTTCCTTGATCCAACTGTCATTCAGAATAAGGTTTTTAAGACAAGGTCTTTCTTAGTACCCCAACTAAGTCTTTCTGAATTTTTCTTTCTATATTCTGGTCTGAGGGTCAAACAGGTACTATTCCAGTTCCTATGGGAAGAATGGTGATCTTTGTTATGAACCTTTAAGATATTTCTTTCCTAAGCTTCAGATAGATCCCTTGCATGCATCCTTTGACCACTACTATTGGAAGAAGCTCCTAATATATCTCTCAGCTTCTTACTCTGTGCAACTTTCTTCCCCTTGTTTCTTTGTCATAGGATCTTGGTCCATCTTGGTCATTCATTTCTGTGTCTCAGGATTCCATTCCTTTTTTGTCTGATATCTAGGCTCTCAAATATTATCATGTTATGTTTTATCTATTTACCATTATGTGTATATTTCACATTAGAAAATAAATCCAGGCCTCTTGATGTCATCTTGACTGAAAGTAGAAGTCTCTTCTGTTTTTTAATGTATCTGGGAGACAGGGTATGTGTTAGCTTCAAGTATATAAGAAAATAATTATGTATGAAACCAACACATTGTACCCCATGATTGCATTAATATACACAGTTATGATTTAATAAAAAAAAAAGAAAAGAATTATGTAACAAAAGTTCTGGCCCTTTTAAGGCAAGTAAGGAAACTTGAGTAAAAAGTTAAGTAAAAATGTGATATATATACATATATATATATATATATATATATATATATATTTTTTTTTTTTTTTTTTTGAGACAGAGCCTCAAGCTGTCACTCTGGATAGAGTGCTGTGGTATCACAGCTCATAGCAACCTCCAACTCCTGGGCTTAAGTGAGTCTCTCGCCTCCGCCTCCCATGTAGCTGGGACTACAGGCGCCCACCACAATGCCCAGCCATTTTTTGGTTGCAGCCGTCATTGTTGTTTGGTGGGCCCGGGCTGGATTTGAACCTGCCAGCTCAGGTGTACGTGGCTGGTGCCTTAGCCCGTTGAGCCACAGGCACCAAGCCAAAATGTGATATATTTTTTAAAAGACATATTTGTACAAAATGCCTTGGACCAAGGAAAAAGGAAGAAAATAACTTCATAGAGCTATATAAATAAAAGAAAAACTGAAAGATTTTTAAATTACCTATAATTTTAATAATATTATATCAAAGAAGTAGATTGATATTTATTAGGGTTTATTTGTTAAATGAATGTATAAATACAACTTATTTTGTAATTGAAAGACCAAAGGCAATTTGTTTTCATGATGTTTTGAAAAATGTTGAAGTCTCCCTCAGCTTCACAAACACAAACACAAATATATCAAACACAAATATCCACATTAAATATATCTAGTAAGTAAAACTGAATTCTATTCATTTTACTATTATTCTTTTATAGTTCAAAAGAAAAATTAAATCCTGATTAATATTGCCAATTTTATTATATGTAAAATACTACTTAAATTATTACTGTTAAAAATATTTTTCATTATTAATGCTATTCATTTTCTTTATGCCTTATATGCCTTATATTAATGATGAAAAAAATATATTTTTAAAAGTAATAATTTAAGTAGTATTTTACAGTCTGTATAGAAAAACCAGTGTGTAAAGAAAAAATATATTTTTAAAAGTAACAATTTAAGATGTATTTTACAGTCTCTATAGAAAAACCAGTGTGTAAGGAAAAAAAAATTGTCTAAGAGCATTTGATTTGAGGCCAGCCTTTCAATGTATCTCTGCCTGCATGACTGTTTTTTTGCTATTAAAATGTGTACTCCCCAAAATGTGGAAACAACCTAGATGCCCACCAACTTAGGAATGGATTAACAATCTTTGGTATATGTGTACCATGGAATACTATTCAGCCATTTGAAAAGATGGAGATTTTACATCTTTTGTATTAACCTGGATGGAGGTGGAACACATTCTTAGTAAAGCATCACAAGAATGGAGAAGCAAGAATCCAAGGCATTCAGTTCTCATATGAAGGCAGTAGATGATCCAGCACAAGGGGTGGGGAAGTGAATGAGGTAGTGTGGAGAGGGGAGGAGAGAAGGGAATGTGGAACGTGGTGTATGACACACCTCTTGGCAACGGGACACAACTATAAGAGGGACTTTAACAAATGCAATCAGTGTAACCTAATTCTTTGTACCCTCAGTGAATCCCAAACAATAAAAAATAAAAAAAAACAAAATGTGTACTAAGAAGTTCTGTCACTGGTGACTGTTTATTGTCAAACATTTCTCTGACTTTAAAGAATGCAGAAAACATATGTCAGTGTGCGTTAACCATATCATTTACTTACATTATTCTCTAAATTGAAGTGCATATGATTTCCCGGTATAGAATGTCAATGAAAATTTTTGTGTGAGTGGAACTCTAATCTGATATATGAGATTTTCTATATATTTTTTTTGTACATTGAAAGTGTTCTAAATACTTTTGACAGTAATACAGGATGTCCATAAAGTTTTTGAAACTGTGAGCTCAGGCAATCCATCTGCATCAGCCCCCCAGAGTGTGAGGATTATAGGCCCTAACTCCCCGCCCTCATTGATTATTCACAGCTGCAATGACCCTGTCACTGATCTGCCCTGAGAGTAAAGGGAAGGCCTAAATTACATGGCCAGGAATGGCTTATTCTTCATTGAGATGTGTTGGTTTTAAAACAAGCAAAGTAATGAAGGACCACTCACCTTTCAGAAAATCTTAAGAGTAGTAAAAAAAACACAGAAAAGTATGATGGTTTTGATCTCTAATTTTATAAACTATGAATTATCTTCCTAATGTTAAGGAGACATTAACTTTGATAAGTAGAAAAGAAATATAAAGAGAAAGCAAAGAAAACATTTCTCCTTCTGTGAAGTTGTACATTAAGTGGCAATGATCAGAAGAATTTTTGTCAGTGCAATGGTTCTTTTATTTTCTTTTGTTATTGTTGTTGGAAAAAATTAGGTTATTCATGTACTATATTAAACTTTATTACAATGTGTACTTGCTTAATACCAAATTAGAATGCTAATGTTTAAAATAATGAATTCAGAATCTCACTGACAGCCGTCCAGAGCACTTAAAACACCAAACAGTAATGAGACTGATAATTTTAAAATGAGTCCACAAATTCTTTTACAGTTTTCTAAAAGATGGAGCCTAATTACCTTTTCCTTTATTGAGGGCCAGATGTACCAACTCATTTCTAATGAACAGAATTGGTGGAAGTGACAATGTGTGACTTTCAAGATGAAGTAATAAAGGATATATAACTTCTTTCTTTCCCCTTCTCTTTTTCTCGCATGACTTACTCAAGGTAAAATCAACTGCCATGTTATTAGATTACTTAAGCAGTCATATGGCAATACTGACATAGTATGAAACTAAAGCCTCCTGTCAACAACCAGCAAAGAAAGAAGTAGAAAACCGCTTGCTAATAGCCGTGAGAGTTAGCCATGTTGGAAACTGCAGTCTCGGCTCACAACGTGACTTGCAGCTTTATTATAGCTTTTAAGCCAGATCCTACCAGGTAGGCTGCTCTCAAATGCATGACCCACAAAAACAGTGAGATAATGAATTCTTGTTGTTCTATGCCAGTAAGCTGTGAAGTAGTTTATTATCTAGCAACAGAAAATTTAAAAACATACCTTGCATTTAAAAGAAAAAAAAAAGAAACGACTTCAAAAATGGTTTAGTTTTTCAAAAGAAATATTTCATTAGAACATCCTACATATGTAAACAATGTATCTATTTAATATAGAAAAATAAAGTGGTTAATTATACTGCCTTTCAAATTAACTAAATTCCGTAAAACTTAGCCCTTATCTCTATGAGAGACAATGATATAGAACAAAACAGTGGGAATATGACATAGCAAGAATAGAAATACAGATCAGAGAGCTCATGGTGCTAAGAGCTATGGAGGAAATTGCTGGAGGCCTTCCTTGACATGATGAATCTGAATTGGGTTTACAAGTGTCAGGAACACTTGAATAGAAAGTCACCTTCCTCTCTCACTAGTGAAGAGAATGTAAGCAAAGCCACATATAATGAAACAGTAAGTTGCATTAGGGATTCCAAATAACTCTGTGCTGCTATAATAAATACAAAGTATAACTTTGGAATGGTAGAGTATTAGACGGAGGACATGGAGATGGTGAGCAAAGGTCAGCTAACTAATGAGTTTAGCATTTAGAATATAAGCATTAGGAGAATCCAATGAAGTTTTTCCTTTTGTGTTTGTTTAATTTTTGAACATGTTATTGAAAATTCATACAAAAGAGTATGCAAGAGGTTTGCCTCATTAAATTTTCTCAAAGTAAACACACATGTGTAACCTCTACATAGATTAAAAAATCAGAAAAAGGCCAGCACTCAGAAGCAGCCCTTGGGCCCCTCCAGTCCTTAACAGAGCAGCCAATTCACAAAGTTATCCAAGAAACTCCCAAGTGGAAATACATGCTTAGTTAGAAACCTGGACTATCAAAACGAGTAGTTATTTTTTTTTCTTGCCTTTTCTTTTTAACAAAGGGGAAAAAGAGAAACATCACCGAAGTAGAAACAAATTCCTATGGCATAGCAAGTGAGTGGGAACTCTGAGACAATTCAAATTTATACCATTGTACTACTTTGAATTATTTCATGCAAAAGGTTTTTCTCTAGTCCTCAGAGACATTTAAAAAAACAAACAGCAAAAACAAAAAGGGTAATAAAAATTCCCTACATTATTGTGCTATAAATACTGAAAATATGTTTCCAAATGTGACAAGAAATATTATGAGCGATTGCAGATGCATAAATGAAGGAAGTGTAATACTCTTTCCTCAGAGGCACCGATAAAAAAAGACTATTATGAAGCACTACAATAATTTCTTTATCCAAAAGCTCTGAAGCAGTTATTAAACCAGCTGTTTTCAAAAGTACACAAATCTGCTAAGTTGCAGTTGGGTAACTGTTAAATGTTAAAGCAGTGAATGATCAGCTCGGAGCAGATGGTCTGGGAATGGGTGGGGAAATGGCTGTGTTAATACCACCAGACTGAGATGTTCATTTGTGCTGTGGTATGCGCAGACTGGGTGAATAATGAAGGTTCTGTAATAATTGTGTAAATCCCAACATTATTAAATCGATTCAGCTGGGGTTTCTTAATATATGTGAAGCACTTGATGTACTTGGAGAAATACCTCCTCTTTGGCTAAAGCTGATCTCATTAACTCATACTGCTTTATTTGCTGTGACCTCAGTGTTTCTGTTAAGTAATGAGTAGAATAAGAATTAGAAATCCACTTTCAATCTAAGAATTATAAAAGAGGAAAATGTTTTAAGAAAGTGTCAAAGCATTGCTTGAGATTGGCCCACGGCGTTAATTTGCCTATCAACTTTGGTTAGTGTTTGTTTTAGAGCGTTCAAGAGTTTATAATTAGACTTGCACTTTAGGGGCTTGAGAAAGTTGCTTTTTACTAGTTAATGTTTATTTTACCTGAGAGGGAAGAAAGTCATGTTCATATATCTTCCAGATTTTAGCTCAACCTGGGATTTCCCAGATTTTTACTATAGCACCACTTTAGAGGTTTGTGGAGAAGTGGTTTTGGCAAGCACAGCCATTTACAGTCCTTTTTCTCAACTTTGACACCACCAATAGTTGCTTGGGGACTGGCCTGTGCAATGGTTATATTTCACAACAACTTTAGCCTTGGCCCATTAGAAGTCAGTAGTTTTATTCTAAATCCTCCCTCCAAATTGTGACAACAAAAAATGTTAATAAATGTTTTCTAGGAGACAAAATTAACCCCAGACCTGGCAGGATACAGGAGAGCAATCCAAAGAAAAATATAGTTCATTACTTATGACAAAAAAAAGAAGAAGAAAAGAAAGAAGAGAAAGATGTCATGAAAATGTCACCTAAAAGTTAAAATTTTTAATTGTACTTCATTTTAAGTAAAATATTGATACATTGAGTTCCATAAAACTAAATACTAAATATAATGTCTTGATTCTATGAGTATGAGCTATGTGGCATTCTAAACTGTTAGGAAAGTTACGTGATTTAAAAATATATGAGAAAAAGAATATGCTTGCTAGATTTTCCAAAATACCCTCTGGACAGTCATCCATGATGATGTTATTAAAATTTTTTAAAATATAGTCTATTATCACATCTCTATGTTGAAAAATTATTTTGCATGTAAGTATATCAAATGCTGTAAAATATTCTGTAGGCTTTTTTTTTTCCTTTTTAAAAACCTTAATATTTTCCCTTGGCATGTAAGCGTGTATATATGAGTGTATAATATGTTAACTACTCACAGAAGTAATGTACTCTAGACTTATCAGACTAATTTTAAATTGCCAAAGGCATATCACAAAGTCTGTAGGATTTACATCTTTAAACTCATGCAATTTATGCGATAGCCCATTATATCTTTGTTTAGACTCTTAGAGACTATCTTCTGCTCGTTTAGACATCATTTAAGAAAAAAGAAAAATGGGAAAGTGTGAGTATGTGAGTAGACAGGAGAGACTGGCTTTAATCAGATTCACTGACTTGAGCAACAACTGACATGCAATAGAGAAATAATTTTAACATGGGAGACCAAAGAACTACTGCCAACTTTAAACAAAAATAAAATTTGTAGCCATTGAGAATAGGCACACATAAATTTTTCTCTTTATTTATTTATTTAGTTTTGCAGTTTTTGGCCAGGGCTGGATTTGAACCCACCACCTCTGGTATGAGGGGCTGGTGCCCTACTCCTTGAGCCACAGGCACCATCCACTACGTAAACATTTATATAAGAGAAATATTTATGCCAATGTCAGCAGGTAAGAGGGAACCTACTGTTACTATAACAAGAACATGTTGACTAATTAGCAGATTATTTATTAATTCCATTTAGCCTCAGTGCTGTGTTTCATCTCTGTCACACGATGCCTTTTCTGGTTTTCTAGTATATGTGTATTGTCAAAACTTTCAAATACAAATACTAAGAAGAAAAAAGGAAGGAATTTGTTAATTTTACAAAGATTGCGAGATTTCATGGAATCTAATAAAGTGACTTTGAGGACCTGATACCATCACGTGCAAAACCATCAACAAATGGAAACTGTAGCAGAGATAGCAAGTTAATGACTGAGGCAAAGAAATGTAAAAGGTGAGGAGAAAAGAGACCCCTTCAAGAGACAATGATTTGAATATCAAAAGATGAAGAGCTCTTTAGAATTGTAATGAAGGAAGTTCTTGAAAATTCTTGCAAAAGTGATTCTTTTCATCTTGGGAAGGTTTATTCCAAATAAAATGCTACTGATTTTCATATAATCAGAAAATTACATAAAAATTAATATCCTTAGTTCTTTTTAATTATAAAAGTTAGTGTATGTTAGTAACTACATTCCAAAATATGTAACAGCTAAACAACTATTTTTTATAATTTTACTTAGTATTTTATTTAAAAAAACAACTGGTTGGACCAATCAAACATTCTCAATATTTACTATGAAGTTTTGACCCTACCTTTGGAAATTTCTCCAAGGGTAATTTTGTCTGAAGGTGACAAGTCTTCAAAAAGAGGAATTTCCTCAATATCAGTAGCTATAAAGGATTCTTAACCCTGCAAAAGTCATAGAACTGTTCTGAGACCCAGTTCAACATTCATAAATTACCAATTTTTTTATTTTGTTCATTAATAAATCAATTTTCTTTCACCTGTATATGTTTGTACATTTCAATTTTTATAATAAATGCCTCAGATAAGTTTTATTAATTAATGAATTAATTTAGTGTGTGGTGTCATAGCTCACAGCAACCTCAAATATCTTCTTGCTTCCTCCTTCCAGGTAACTGGGATTACAGAAATTCACCAGACACCTGACTAGTTTTTCTATTTATAGCAGAGTTGGGATCTCACTCTTGCCTAGGCTAATCTTAAACTGAGCTCAAGCAATCCTCCTGCCTTGGTCTCCCAGAGAGCTAGGATTACAGGCGAGAGCCACTGAGCCCTGCCACCTCAGATTAGTTTCAGAAAATAAGAAATGTGTCATTTTAATATAAGTATGAATTTTAGGTTAATCTCTAAGGACATATTTGTGGAAATAAAATTGTCAGATGAAAGATTATAAAACAATTAAAAATTATGTGTTTTAACCTAATATAATATTTAAAAATAGGAACAATAAACGTAGAACAATACTGAAAATATATAGAACTTATAAGACAAAATAATTTAAAAAATTTGGGGAGATACAATAGAAATCCTGAATAAATAGAAACATGTAACTTGTTCTTGAATTTAAAATATCAGAAATGAATGCTCAATTTTAATCTTTGAAGTTCAAACACACGCATTTATCTTTGAACTTTCCCAAAACTATAGTAAAATGACAATAGAATAAAACACACATAATGCTTCAAAGACAAAGATACAGGAAGAGTTGGTAAAGGCAGGTTTTGTGGAATATGCAAAGTAAAATCAAAGTTTTGTTTCTTTCAAAGGTTCTGTGTTGATGTGGGGGAGCTTCCTTGATGTCTAGAAAGGAAAATAAAAAGCAGGTTGGTTTTTGCTGAATGACTCAGAATGTTAAAATGTTACAGGGTTCCCTGTTCAGGGCTGGACAGGGAAACATTTTCTAGTCCCGGGCAAACAGGCCTTTTCTAGACCACAGTCTCTGGACTCAAACAGGGTCAGAGAAAACAGCCTGACTGATAATTCATATAACAATCTCTTCTGGAGTAGAAAGCACACACCTTGTTTTGCTTGCATCACCTTGCATGGACTGGGACAGGAACTGTGAAGACCCATTCATTTGCTAATTGTTTTCTGCCTGTTGGTTCCTGGCCAATGGTGACATGTCCTGACATGCATTCCCAAGAGCCCTACTTGCAGGCAGTATGTGAACCCCTAGACACAAGGCCCAGTGTGGGCTTCCCAATTGCGTTTCACCCATTCTGTTGCTGGAGATTCTGATGACCTTCTTTCCTTTATCTATTTCGTTCTCTGTCAATAAACACTTTTTGCTTATCTGCATGGTCCATGGTTTCATTTTTCAAACTCCAAGATCAAGGACTCAGCATAGACAAAAATTCCACCAAAAGGCATCAGGTACATTTGAAGGCAAAGGTGCATGGTAGGGATAAAGCTGAGGAATGTTTGAATGTGAGGAACAGTTGAACCCTGTGATCTTCACTAGACAAGTAGCCAGATCCGGTCCTTTTTCTAAATATGATAGAGGGCAGGAGGCTTTCACTCTCTGAAGAAGTTTATTTTGGAGGAGTTATATTCAGGAAAATCAGAAACAGGCCAACAAGAGAAGACACTTTATCACAAACCAGGAAACAACCTCCAGTCCAAACATGTTGACAGTTAAATTTAAACTCACAAGACAGAAGAATTTGGATTTATCCTGTGGGAAACAGACTATCAAAGGGGACCAAAAAAAAAAGAAAAAAAATAACACCAGTCAGCAAGACTTCAATATCCTTGCCCTGCACCAACACCAAAATTCTTATAATGTTAAATGTATTGCTATTAAAAATGGATGGCCACAAATCACCAGATATTTAACAAAATCTTCTTCTAACATGAGAGGTGGAAACAACAGTAAGAAGTAGATAAAGTCAGAGGAAAGAAAATTCAAGAGCTACAGAAACTTGGAAAGTGAGGAAAAGTCCTATATTTAATATTATCATAGAGAAGAGAAAAATATTGTATAATGTAACAAAAGCAAAATACTATTAAGAAAAAGAAATATTCAAACAACATGGGGCAAGAAAATGTTTTTAATAATCAAAGATATGAAATTTTGACTTATAAGTTCATAGTTTGAAATGTAAATTTCAGGAAATCTTACAGAAAAAAAACAGAAAATAGAATAAGAAGAGAGAATCACTCTGACAAATTTATCTTCAGTTTAATGGATCTTCCAAAAAAGAGAGGAGAGAAAAAGTGGAAGGAAAGAATTGATCAAAGAAATATTAGAAAATTTGGTGAGAAATATATTTGTAGAACTATGAAGTCTCTAGTACAATGTACAAAGATACACAAATTAAATAGCATACTAATTATTTTTAGCATTTTAAAAAGAAAGAAAAGAATGAGATCTATATCAAGTTTCAGAATTCAGTGTGAAATTTCAGAATTCAGAGTCCACTTCTCCACAGTTATGCTTTCTCAGGCTTCAGTTATTGAGGGTCAAGGAATAATAAATGGAATATTCCAGACACAAACATTCACATAATATTTAATAGAGTATTGGCTCGGTGCCTGTGGCTCAATGGGCTAAAGCGCCAGCCACGTACACCTGAGCTAGCAGGTTCGAATCCAGCCCGGGCCTGCCAAACAACAATGACAGCTGCAACCAAAAAATGGCTGGGTGTTGTGGCAGGCGCCTGTAGTCTCAGCTACTTGGGAGGTGGAGGCAAGAGACTCGCTTGAGCCCAGAAATTGGAGGTTGCTGTGAGCTGTGATGCCATAGCACTCTACCCAGGGTGACAGCTTGAGGCTCTGTCTCAAAAAAAAAAAAAAAAAAAATTAATAGAGTATGTTACTTATTATAATAGTTCTATTTTATTATTAGTTATTTTTTTTAATTTTTTTACTATGCCTACTTTATAAATTAAACTTTACCATATTAAGTATGTACAGGAAACAAACATAGTATATATAGGATTTGGTAATACTATCCATTGTTTCAAGCAAACCTTGGGAGGTCTTAGAATGTATCCCCTGTGGACAAGGGAGGATTACTGTAATAAAAATGTTTCAACCTACATTTTTAGGCCCAAGCAAATGATGAATCCAAGTTAAGTTTAGATTAAAGACATTTTCAGACATACAAACTAAAACTATTGATTTCTCATAAACTATTCCTCAAGAATCTATTGCAAGCTATTTGCTTTGAGGATAAGATAGGAATTCTAGAAAGAAATCATGAGACCTCAGAAACAGGAGCTCACACAGCAAGAAAGCAAGAGGAGATTTTCCAAGACAAAATTAAAGGATTTCACAGAATACCAACAGACTTCTGTCCCAAAGAGCTGGAAATCATAATAAGACTTCAAAGCCTGCTGGGATGGCTACTGGAGAATAAATGTAAGAAGTAAAAGGAACTAATGGACTACTTGCTTGATTTGGTCTACACGTTTAATATTTAGGAGATTATATTATACCAAAAAGTTGGCTTTGGAATAGAAATGAGTGGAGAAAAATATGAGCAAATATTAATGGAGCCAATTTCTAACTAAAGAAAGAACAAAAAAATTGCAAGAAAAGAAATCTTCTTTTAGTATGTTGCTAGTAGCATTGGCAAAAAATATCGCCATACGTTTTTGGAGGAACAATAAATTAGTACAGTATTTTGAAAAATAAGCTATGGAGTAATCATCAAAATTCATAATGTGAATAGCATTTTTATTAGCAACTCTTCTTCCAAGGAATGCAACAGAGAAATATTCTCCAGAAATTTCTTGAAATCTATGCATAAAGATTATTGTGGTAAAAAATTAATAATAGACTAGAGAGATAGATGGAGGGAGAGAAAGAGAATTAAAAACTCTATTAGTAGTTTAATGTCTACATTAGCAATAAAACTTATTATTGAATGCCATATAGTTAGCAGGAAAAGAGTTTATATACTAATGATGCCGGAATTTCAGGCTCTTGGTCTCGGCGATTGGAAGAAGGAATCGACAGACCACAAGAGTAGTGGTAAGTCAGGATTTATTTACAAGAAAGAAAAATTAGAAGTACAGGAAAAATCAGACCTCCAGGCAAAGAGGACCCAGGAGGGGAACAAGCTCTCCTGTTCCCCCTGCAAGGTCCAGCCGAGGTCTGCTGGGAGAGGAACAAGCTCTCCTGTTCTCTCTCCGATGTCCTGCCGAGGTCTGCCCCTGAGCTCTCTGCTCAGGGGTTTATATAGTCCCAGGGAGTTGTTTTGC
>CAUYRH010121780.1:0-10477 GCA_963574655.1 Perodicticus potto | reverse complement strand
TAAAGGCCCCACCTCTTACTACTATTACATCAGTGATTAGGTTTCAACTTAGGAATTTTGGGGGTGCACATTCAGACTATGTAGCATCTTGATATCCGAAATTTCACCAGAATGTTGTTTTTTTTTTTTTTTTTCCTGAGACAGAGCCTCAAGCTGTCACCCTGAGTGCCGTGGCACCACAGCTCACAGCAACCTCCAATTCCTGGGCTCAAGCGAGTCTCCTGCCTCCGCCTCCCAAGTAGCTGGGACTACAGGCGCCCGCCACAACGCCCGGCCATCTTTTTTTGGTTGCAGCCGTCATTGTTGTTCGGCGGGCCTGGGCTAGACTTGAACCCGCCAGCTCAGGTGTACGTGGCTGGCGCCCCAGCCTGTTGAGCCACAGGCGCCAAGCCTCACCAGAATGTTTATGTTTAGATTTGAATGTTTTTTCATTTATTTAGGGTTTTTTTGGTTTTGTTTTTGAGACAGAATCTTACTATTGCTCAGGCTATCATGCTGTGGCATTAGCCTAGCTCACAGCAACCTCAAACTCCTGAGTTTAAACAATCCTCCTGCTTCAGCCTCCTGAGTAGTTGGAAGGCACCCAGCTACAGGTGCCCATCACAATGCTTGGATAATTTTTTTATTTTTGGCAGAGACAGGGTCTGGCTCTTGCTCAAGCTAGTGTGGAACTCCTGAGCCCAAGTGAGCCTCCTGTCTTGGCCTCCCAGAGTACTGGAATTATAGGCGTGAGCTACTATGCCCAGTAGGTTTTTTCATTTATTTAGTTTGCTTTTCTTGGATCCTTTCATTTTGAAGACTTAAATATCTTTAACTCAAGAAAGTTTCCTTCAGGCTCGGCGCCTGTAGCTCAAGCGGCTAAGGCTCCAGCCACATACACCAGAGCTGGCGGGTTCAAATCCAGCCCGGGCCGGTCAAACAACGACAACTACAACCAAAAAACAGCCGGGCGTTGTGCTGGGCACCTCTAGTCCCAGCTACTTGGGAGGCTGAGGCAAGAGAATGGCTGAAGCCCAGGAGTTTGAGGTTGCTGTGAGCTGTGATGCCACGGCACTCCACCTCCATTCTTCCCCTTTTCCTCATCTCTTCCTTCCTTCCACAGGGTTCTGCTTTATTACCCAGGCTGGAGTACAGTGGTACTATCATTGCTCACTGCAGCCTCAAACTACTGGGCTCAAGTGATTGTCCCTTCTCAGCCTCCCAAGGAGTTAGGGCTATAAACATGTGCCACTGTGCCCAGTTGATATTTTTGGTTTTTTGTAGATGGGGTCTTGCTATGTTGCTCAGGCTGGTCTTGAACTCCTGGCCTCAAGCAGTCCTCCACCTCAAACTTAAGAGGCTGGGACTACAGTCACATGCCAGCACAGCCAGCTAATATTTTTATTTTTGTTTTTTATTTATTTTTGAGACAAAGTCTCGCTTTGTCACCCCTGGTAGTGTGCTGTGGCTGCATAGCTCATAACAACCTCAAACTCTTGGTCTCAGCCGATCCTCATGCTCAGGTTGGCCTTGAACTCGTGAGCTCCAATGATCCATCTGCCTCAGCCTCCCAGAGTGCTAGGATCACAGGCGTGAGCCACCTCACCTAGCATAATTTTTTTTATTTAGTGTAGACACACGTTCTCCCCGTTTTACCATACATGTTTCATTTCCCAAATCTCTAGCTTGTTATTTTTCATATTCTTACTGCTGAGCCTGCTAGCTGTTCTCCTATTAAAGTTGCTTTCTGTCTCCTCTTCTCAGGTTTAGTTCTTCCCACCGGTGAGTTTGGGGTCCTTCCGTGCTGCTGATGTCTTCAGGTGTTGAGTGTGTCCTTCGGTGTGTGTCTGTGGAGGTACCGCAGTGTCATGGGGAGCAGAGCTGTGCTCCTGGGGAAGTGTGGGTGGTGCTCTGTTGTCATCTGGGAGCAGTGCTTGTGCTTCCTGGTGGCAGCAATGCCAACGTGCTCCCTGGCCTATCGGCCCCTGCTGGGCCACTCGGGCGGTCAGAGCCCCTGCCCTTGACTCTGGCCCTGTGCTGCTCTGGTCTGTCCCCTCTGACCTGCTCCAGCAGCTGTGTCCTGTATGTCTTGGGCTCTGCTTTCCTCCCCTAGCCTAAGTCTGTCTGTCTGCCATCCTTCATCAGCTCCTTGGCATTTCTGCTTCATGAGGGGCCCTGCCTTCCAGTACTATGATGGATTTTTTTTTTTTTTTTTTGCTGATGACCTTTTCTATCATTTCTAAGTATTCAGGTGAAAGGGAGAAGCAGGCAAGTGTGTTTGGTTTATCATTGAATCAGGTCTCCCGCGTGCCTGCAGTGCCTGTGTTCCAGCTGTACAATCTGGCATTTGTTTTCTCTCTGGTTTCATCATGCTGGCATTTTCTCCCCAGCTGTGAGCTGCTCTGGGGAAGGGATTGTATCTGTTCAGACAAAAAGCACAGCTCCCGTAGGGCACGTAGGAGCTGATAAGAAAATGCCACGTCCTACCCTTTGACGACTCTGTGCATTTGCATGTGCTCTTTCCTGCCTGGAGTGCCCACCCCTCTGTTCCACCTGGTAAATTCTTAATCTTTCAAAACCCAGCTAAAAAGTCATTCTCGCCACCCTTCTTCAAAACCTCCTTGATGTCCTCCAGGCACAGCGGCTCACGCCTGTAATCCTAGCTCTCTGGGAGGTGGGAGGATTGCTTGAGCTCACGAGTCTGAGACCTGCCTGAGCAAAAGCAAGACCTCGTCTCTACTAAAAATAGAAAAAGACTGAGGCAAGAGGATCGCTTGAGCCTGAGTTTGAAGTTGGTCTGAGTTATGATGCCACAGCACTCTCCCAGGGCGACATCTTGAAACTCTGTCTTTAAAAAAAAAAAATCTCCCTTGATGTTCTCTCTAGACAGAGGTGGCTTCCCTGGCTGTTTGCTCTCCTGGCCCTTCCTACATAACTCAGTTGCAGAATTTATCATGCATATTTCACTGTCATGAGACTGTCTCGGCAGCCTCACTCCATATTGTAGCCCTGGGCTCAGTGCCATTCTCACAGAAGGCGTCAAGTGAACGAAAGAGCGAACATATAGTATTGTCAGTGTCCCACCAAGGTGCGCACTGTAAGGATTCCCAGAGCGCTCTGCATGTATCAGTGGGTGGAATCCTGTCCACAAGGTTGACATCTTGCTAGACTGTGGCTTTGCTCAGTTTTGTGGCTCAAAAGGGTGACCCTCAGTGTCCCCAAGTGCCTTATGTTGGGGAAGAAGGTGATTCAGACAAACCCACCTGCTGAGAACAACTTAAAATGCTGGATAAGATTAATAAGTTTAAAGCATCATTGAAGCACTAAATAGCTAATGAGATAGTGAGGAATTGCCAGCCCCAAAACCTAAGAAAAAGCAGAATCCAGAGAGCTACTGAAGCTGCTTTTGTCCCAGGTGAACTTGAGCTTTGGGTCCAGTGTTGTCCAACAGTGAAGGGAAAGAAATTAGGGCCCAACAGAGTGTAAAGGACATCTTTCCCTCTGAACTGTAGGATCCTTGGGGGCTCAAGGAAGAGTCATGGCAGGAGGGTTAAAAGACTCTGGGGAGTTAAAAGCTCAATCCTGCTCCCCCTTAGGGTTGCACCTAAATTCTCATCACTGGGTGGCCCAAAATGCCTTTTTGCAGAGTGGTTCCAATTAGTGGTTCCAACCACTAATTTAAAGTGGTTCCAAGCCGGGTAGGCCCCTAGACACTGGGCAAAAACAAGTGCATACCCCCCCTGGAGGAGGGTGTCCTCCTCTTTGGTCTCACCGAATATCTATAAAGAGTTTTTCAAGGGTAACTAGCAGCAAACAATAAAAAATAATTAATTACCAAGGAACCGAATGAAGACTTAGAAGAAACAGACAACAAAAACAGACCAGTGAAGCTGTCAGGCTACTAGGATTACCAGACACAGATTATAATCCTCTATGTTTATTATGTTTAAAGAAATACCTGCAGAGGGCAAGGCATTGCAGAAAGTGCCCTTCAAGATTTGAGAAAAAAACAAATAGAACATCTAGAAATGGAAAAATATAATAAAGAAGTGAAAGATTCCAATGGTATGAGTTTAACAGATTAGACAGAGATGAATAGAGGCTTCTTGATGAGTAAATAGAACTGAAGAACCAGAACATAGCATAGAGGGCTGGGGGTGTGATAAAGGACAGAGAGGAAACTATAGGAAATGTCATATTAAGTGGTGCTGTGATGAAAACTCCTTCAGTAAAGGAATAAGACAGGCTCGGTGCCCGTAGCACAGTGGTTACAGCGCCAGCCACATACACTGAGGCTGGCGGGTTTGAACCCAGCCCGGGCCAGCTAAACAACAGTGGCAACCGTAAAAAAAAATAGCCAGATGTTGTGGCCAGTGCCTATAGTCCCAGCTACTCGGGAGGTTGAGGCAAGAGAATTGCTTAAGGCCAAGAGTTTGAGGTTGCTGTGAGCTGTGACGCCACGGCACTCTACTGGGGGTGACATAGTGACACTCTTGTCTCAAATAAATAAATAAAGGAATAAGACAAAGAATCCTGTCAGCATCACTTCTTTTCACTGTAATCTGGGAAGTCCCTGCCAGCCCAGAGAAGGTTAGGTAGAAAATGTACGAAGACCAGAAAGGGAAAACCCAAAAGGTTGGGGGTTTTTTGTTTTGTTTTGTTTTGTTTTGAGACAGAGTCTCACTTTATCACCCTTGGTAGAGTGTGCTGTGGCATCACAGCTCATAGCAACCTCCAACTCTTGGGCGTAGGCGATTCTCTTGCCTCAGCCTCCCAAGTAGCTGGGACTGTAGGCACCTGCCACAATGCCCAGCTATTATTTTGTTGCAGTTGTTTAGCTGGCCTGGGCCAAGTTGGAACCCACCACCCTCGGTGTATGTGGCTGGTGCCGTAACCACTGTGCTACAGGCACTGAACCAAAAGGTTGTTATTCTCAGATCACATGTGTGGGAACTAAGAAAATCCAAAAGGAATCTACAAACAGTTATTAGAATTAGTAAGAGTTTAGTAGGACTTCTGAGAACAAGATAAATTTATATATTTCAGTCATGTTTCTGAGTCAAAAAGCAGGTAGAAAATAAAATTTTATTTTAAAAAGAGATAACATGGCTCGGCACCTGTGGCTCAACAGGCTAAGGCGCCAGCCACGTACACCTGAGCTGACGGGTTCGAATCCAGCCCGGTCCCTCCAAGCAACAATGACGGCTGCAACCAAAAAATGGCCGGGTGTTGTGGCAGGCGCCTGTAGTCCCAGCTACTTGGGAGGCGGAGGCAGGAGACTCGCTTGAGCCCAGGAGTTGGAGGTTACTGTGAGTTGTGATGCCACAGCACTCTACCCAGGGCAACAGTTTGAGGCTCTGTCTCAAAAAAAAAAAAAAAAAAAAGAAAGAAAGAAAAAAGAACTCAAGATTATATGCGCTTTATCCTATAAAGATATATAACTATTATGTAATAATTAAAGATAGTTTTTTTTAAATTATATGTTCTTGTACAAGAAAAAATAAACATCAGGACCAGAGAAACCATGTGTTAGTCTAGGTGAGAAATGGTAAGGGCTTGAATCTGGAGGTGCAATTCTATGATTCAATAGTCTGTTGGAAGCATGGGCTGGGGTGTGAAGATGAAATGAGGAATAAGTGAGTAGATTCCATTATTTGTGATTTTAGGTAAGTTTCTTAGCTTTTCTGAACTTCAATTTCATCACCTGTAAAACGGGATGGTTGTAAAGATTTAAAAGGATAGTTAGTAGATAGTAGACAGCTAATAAGCATTAGTTTCTTTTTTCCCCATGCATATAACTCTGACCAGGGTATCTAGATTATGCGGCCTTGTAGACAGTGATTCTACTATTGAAGTGGAGAATGGGAAAAGCACAAAATCATTTTTTTAATCTCTGGGTTTTTTTTAACTTGTGTGTTTTGGTAATAATACACATTAGACAGGTTCTATATCAGGAACTGTTTGCATTTATGTTTATCTTTCTCAAACAAGCTGTCCTAAGCATCCCAAAATTATCATCCGATTCCCAGAATATCTTCTTTAAATCGGGTGGTGTGCAAGGTCACTTTTAGCACACTGGTTGGCTCCAGGCTCTTCAGTAAATTTGGAGCAAAGAGATAAAAATAATCCCTGTCTCCTAGCTCTTAAGCCAATGCTGTATTATAAACTCTGAGGCCTCTTAAAAATTGCGTGAGAATCTTCTCTAAATGGCTCTAATTTGATAGATTTACAGCCTTGTCAATAAATGTGTGCATTTGTGATGACAGTTTCAATGTTATGTTTAGAGATTATGAAAGGAAAATTGAAAAAAGAATTTTCCCTTAAGGCGCTGACCTTTTTATAAAGTTATGTTTCCATAGGCTAAGATTCAAACTGCTATCAATACTAGAGAATGTATGTTTTTAAGCAACTGCTGTTTTTTTTTTATATGGACTGTTATTTATCTGGCTTAACGAATCATAGTGCAATAGTTCAGAAAGAATAAAACTGACAATTTTTAAACTTATTTTTATTATATTATCTTTAAAACAATCAGGGCAACTTTTCTAAATGTTAAGAAATAACACGACAGTTACTATCTATGCATAAAATATTAAAAAACAGTAATTATGTATTGAGATATTCCATTGTAACAGGAGAAAAATCTATTTGCTTGTAAAATGCAAAAGCTCAGAAGTTGGGATTATCTAGTCTTCCAGCTGAGGAGGGGTATAAGCAATTGGTGCATCTCTACCCTGGGATATTTCTTCTAACTCATTCATTACTTTCCCACACCACCAAGAAATGGAATTTTCCACAGTCCTACACTTGATTGATTATTTTATATGTTTTGAATTATGTTCAAGAAAAATAGAAGCTATACAAATACCAAGTAGTAGCAGCATCTAATTCTTTTCTCCTTATCCGTTTCCTGTGACACATTTATCTCACGAAGTAGCCAAATACGTCAGCAAAATGTCACCTCCCATAGAGAAAGGAACAACCACATCTTTTTGTTACCAAAAAAATGACAAAATCTAGATGGAACGCTTATTATAATTCATCCTTACACATGCAGAGATATTTTTGTTTAGCAAATTCCTGATAGCTGGAAGACACCACTATTCACTGGGTGATGCCGCAATCTATTTTAACATGTGATTTTGTATTATTCAGAGATTTGACTCAAGAGCAGCATTCGGCTGCATTTCTAAGGGATGACACACGGACATGCACAGACATAGGTAATAATTTTGCCTAGTAAAGATTTATCTCTTAAAAGCCCTGGCTCATGTGATAAGATTGCCTCATGAAGTCCTTACGTAATTGGGGCAGGTGCCCATCTAGGTGGCTGCAGACTTCCCACACTCATCTCTGCATTCAAGGCATACTGAACTCTGAGCAGCTACAGAAACCAGCACGCCATTTTCTTCTCCATCTGTGGTCTCCTTTGCCACCTTCAGCTTCCTTTCCTCACCTCTGTGCTGTCCCAACTAGATAGAATAGATTTGGACCCTCCTTGTTCCATCAGTGCCCTCCTTGTCCTAACTAATTCTGAGACTCCTTAGGATTTAGGTGTGCGCCCTTCTGGGAAGATGCCTCGGTGTCCAGGTGAAGTTGGATCTTTTTTTAAGCACATCCTTTGCCAACTTTGCTCATAACATTTTAGTCACTTACTTGCCTGTCTGCTCCATTGGACTGTGAGCTCCTTGAAGATAAATGCCTTCTGATATGCCTTTTAGAACATTGCCTGGCTCCGAGGAAGGACTTAATAAGCATGTGTTGAATAAGTAAATGGACAAATGAATGAATGATTGTGCCCTGGTCTGCAAACAGCATACTGATGTGCGTACACACGAATGGTAGCTTACTCCTACCAACTTCCGTTCCATGTTCCAGGCACAGTGCTTCGCTTTTTAGAGGCCTTCACTCATCTAATTCTTCAAACAACCCCATGAAGTTGATATCCTTATTTTCCTTATTCTGTGGATGAGAGAATGGACTCACCAAGAGTTAAAATGACCAAGACAGCACTATGGAGAAAGATTTCAACCTTACATTTGTTAGGACCCTTACATTCAAGCTGTACTTGAAGTTATGTGACTGCTAATCATAAAAATACGTCAAAATTGTCAGGGCTGAAAGAATAGCTACAGAACTTTCTTTTACTAGTATAGTAAAAGAAAAAAATTGCCCATCTTTCTTAAAACAAGTCTGCAAATATTTTGTTCAGTGTTTCTTTGCACATTTAAAATATATTATCTCCTCTGCATATGTATGCATGTATACAACTATATTGTCTTTGTTTTATTTTGTATTTATTTATTTATTTATTCATTTGAGACTGAGTCTCACTTTGTCGCCCTTGATTGAGTGTGGTGGCATCATCGTACCTCATAGCAACATCAAACTCCTGGCTCTAGTAATCCTCTTGTCTCAGCCTCCCAAGTCACTGGAAATAAAGGTGTGTACCACCATGCCCCAATAGTTTATTTTATTTTATTTATTTATTTGTATTTTTTTTATTATATCATGGTTATGTACATAAATGTAATCATGGGATACAATGTGTTAGTATTATATACAATCTGAAATATTTTCATTGAACTGGTTGACAGTTTTTCTGTTTTTAGTAGAGATGGGGTCTCTTGCTCAGGCTGGTCTCTCAAGCAATCCACCCACCTCAGCCTCCCAGAAGGCTAGGATTACAGGTGTGAGCCATCACACCCTGCCTGCATTGTTTTTATAACCATAATAGTTAATGTGTGATAATATTCCACATCATTTGATATATGTAGCCAATTACCTGCTTTGCGATATTTGTCTCTAACAAACAACACTATGATGAAAATATTTGTGTATTGAGAGTTGTTTTTTGTTTGTTCATTTTTTGGTGACTTTTCCTTAGCTTTCATAAAGGAAATTTCAAAATTAAAGCCATAGTCTTAATTAATAGTAAAGGAATCAGGGGTCCAAACTTTAACTATCTATGTTTTCTAAAAGTTCTATATGTGTGAGGAAAGAATAATTGTGATGGGGGTCCTCAAATTGTCCTTAGCTAACTGGGTATTCTGCCTTTGGGGAAATGCTCCAGATCTAAAAGCCCAGAGTATGGACTGAGGAAGAAACCATAGTCTATATTACATAATAATATAGGAGAAATCAAATCTGGAGAAAGCCAGTATCCATCATATCCACAGATGAAGGTTAGAGAGAAATTGTCAAAAGGGAGCCAGGTATATCATGAAACTTTTGTGTAGAAGAGAGGCCATGCCCCGGAACCAAAACTTGTGTACTTTGTTTTGGTCCTGAGAGACTTTATGCTGACATCTCAGGAATTTAAAAAGAAAAACAAAACCCCCGCCAGCGTCATTGATGCTTCCTAACATAGGTGGCTCCAGAGCCCGTTCTACATCTAGAGAGGAGAGGGTTACCTAGAGGAAGACCGGGATCATTTCTATTTCTTTTTGGTTTTTTTTTAAATTAAATCAAAGCTGTGTACATTAATGCAATTATGGGTACAATGTGCTGGTTTTATATACAATTTGAAATATTTTCATCGAACTGGTTAACATAACTTTCATGGCATTTTCTTAGTTATTGTGTTCAGACATTTATATTCTACATTTAGTAAGTTTCACTCGTACCCTTCTAAGATGCACCGTAGATTCTAGTTCTGTTTCTCACATCAAGCACTTAGCACAGTCATTGGCACATTAAGTGGGTGCTGACTATTTATTTAAGTAAGAGATAGGAAAGCAGTAAAAAGATAGGAAAGAAGTGTGTAGGAAACATAACCTCACCCAAAAGTAAAAGAGTAGAAGGGAAAAGATGAACAAGGTAGGGAAAAAGCCAACATGTCTGATTGTTTTCTGAAATTCCTTACAAAATCTGATTAGTTCTTTGGCACTTGTTGACATTTAGGCCCTTTGTTGGGTAGTCTCATTTTTTCATATTGGTTTCTTTTTTTTTTTTTTTTTTTTTACCCCTGGGTAGGTTATTATTAAACACATAAATAAGAAACAGATTTTATAATATAGAGGTTTTGAAGTATTGTCTTTTAATAGATCCTGTCATTTTTTAGAACATGTAAAATTTATTTTGAAACTCCTATTTGGCTTCCGAACACTTCCTGGAAATCTTTCTAGAAGATTAATTTGGCATAAAATAGAAATTACAGCTTAAAAGGAATCTTCGACTCCCAATTTATCTCTCGCTTCAGGGATATTACACTCCGTTTAGGCTGTTGTGTGTGTGTATGTGTGTGTATGAACATGTATTTGTGTAACTCAGTAAAATACTGTTACATATTGCAAATGCTAGGAGAGGATTCTTTAAAAAGCATCCTCAATTTTTTTGAAATTATCTTTTACTTTCCTTTATAAATATTAGTTGTCTATTTTTTGAGACTTTGAAACTTTAATTTTCTGAATGCATCTGATATACTTTATAAAACCAATTGTTGTTTTACCAATTTGTCTAATTTTGGTGGAAGGAAAGATTTTAAACTTTTTCTTTT